>JBBPRF010000130.1:0-55159 GCA_038092875.1 Lanmaoa pseudosensibilis
TTCATTGCCTGTTCCATCTCCGAAAGGATTTCAGGTGATTCTTTGTGGTTGAAGACGTCCAAACCGAGGTATGGCTTCCAGTCCTCAGTGTAGAACTGGACGACCTTGGAAGCAATGTATTCTTGGTATGTCCACCCGCGAGTATTCCAGATGCTCCGCCAGAGACAACCAAACTGCTGCGAGTGCGACAACACGCCGAGAAGGTGGACGACGGTGAGAGACGAGCCTCGATACCACCTGAACATGACAACCAACGATTCTTGTTGAACCCCCTTGTCGAGTTGGTTCACGCAGCACGTATCGCTCCACGCCCACCCGAAGCGAAGAGAGCGCACGAGCTCGCAGAAATTTCGCAGCTTGCTGTTCGCGGGAGACGCCGGTAGCCCGTAGATTGAGGTATTCTCGACCAGCTGAAACGTCGGCTCGTTGGGTTGCCACTTGTGCGAGAACATCACGTATCGGTAGAACTTCTTCACCACCCTCCAAATACGTGCATAGTCTAGCTCTGTCGTCATCGACGACACAAGTTCGTTGTAAATTGGGAGTGCCTCGAATGCTTCTGCTTGCTGCTTCTTGTCATACAGACGACCGGTGGTAGTGTCGATGAGTACCCGCGGCATATGGCGAATGGTCTGCTCGACAATGTTCCGAATCGTAGGTGCGGCATCAACACACTGACAACAAAGTTCTATCATTGATGTCGATCAACACATCGTGATCTGAGTGATATCGAGGAATTGGCTCACCACGAATACGTTCGTCAGGAGACTCGTCCAGTTTTGAAAGCATAGTGTGGAATGCTTCAACCGCTTCGGCATGGTGTCTTGCCCCGTGTAATGCCGCATGCCTCTGCTCATAGCCTCGATGAGATGATGGGTCGAGCTTGATAGCCTGTGCGCTCTGTTATTGAATACCGTCTGGTACCATGCGACGTGCAAACGATACCTCGTCGGCATCATTCAGTGCGTCCCCCCACGATTTCACCGAGACTCGTGCTTTACTCCGCTTGATGAGGACATCCATGCGGTCTACTGGGTCGAGCGACAGTACCGTCGAGAAGTGCTCGACGGCTTCATTGTACCTCTGAGAATCCATTGCGGCGTCGCCAATTTTCTCTAGCACTTCTTTGCAACCCTGTTGAAAACCTTTGTCGGATGCCGAGTTAATCTTTGGACACATTGCTCACGCGACCACTCACTGAGTTCCCATTGCGCTCGCTCGATGGGGATGCTCGTGTCCTCTCCTAGCTCACTCTGCATCTGTTGGAAACACTCGATTGCCTCCGTAAAGCGATCATCCCTTTGAAGAGCATCGCAAATCGCCCGATAAATGTTAAACCTTGGAAGCTTGAACTGTGCCGAAAAGAGGGTCGATATCCAGATTCAAACTATCACGTAAAGCATACCTTGGCAGCGGCACTCAATGCTTTGTTCGCTGAGCCACGAATCAACACCGTGCTCGCCCACTTCGTTAGTAAACTGCTCGGAATCGAGGGACTGAGCAACAACGCAGTGGAGTAGGCCGTAACCGCTTCCTCCTGTTTCTCGGCGGTCAATGCCTCATCCGCAGTTATTTCGAGCATCGACATGCACTGGTTCGTAAACTCTGGAGGTAGCAATCGAATACTTTGTCGCAATGTGCAATACGGGGATTCACTAGCAAGCCAGTCCATTATCAGCTTGTTGGCTCTGATCTCGCTTACGGCGTTCGTTATCTCGAGAAGACATACCGCAGCATCTATTATGCGGCCCTCGGCATACAAGGCTTCGCATTGATATTTTTGCTCGTGCGCACGCAGGATCTGGGACAGGCCGTCCGCTCTGTGTTGGGAGTCGGCATGCTGGGTGCGGAGTTGCTGGACGGTTTCTTCGAGATGCGCGATTTTGCTGTCTAATGGACGCGGATGTCAATGAAGCGCGAGTGAGGGTGAGGATGGACACACTCGAGTTCATGTCGTGTGTGCAAGTAGTTTTGTTGAGAGTATCCTCCTTCTGGAGGGCTGTGTGTTGGGTATTGGCGAGCTGATCACGGAGTTGGTCGATGGTTTGTTCAAGATGCGCGATTTTGCTGTCTGATGAACATGGATGTCGACGACACGCGAGTCAGGGTAGCGATGGACGCACTCACGAGGCGACTGGATGATTTCGTCGAGGCTATCCTTCTCCTGATCGGCTGCGCGTTTGGAGTCAGATAGCTGACTACAGAGTTGCTGAATGGTTTCTTCGAGACGCGCAATTTTGTTGGCTAATGTACGTGGATGAGCACGAGTCGGGGTGGCGGTGGACGCACTAACACAGGGATTCTATGGTTTCGTTGAGACTATCCGCTCTGTGTCGTGAGTCAGAGAGCTGGTTACGGAGTCGCTGAACGGTTTCTTTAAGGCGCTTGATCTCGCTGTCTAATGAACGTGGATCTTGATGACACGCGAGTCGGGGTGTTAATACACGCACTAGAGCTCTCCTCCTGTGCACGAAGGGACGAGATAGTCTCCTCGAGATCAACCTTTTCAACCTCCGTGGGCTGTATTTCCCGCTTGCCGGGTTTCTGCAGCAGTCAAGAAAGCAGTTTGTGATGAGGGAGCTATCTCACATAGTGAGTTTTTGATACAAACCCACTTACATCTTCATAGTAGGATGAGGGAAGTACATCACGGATATTCCGAATGGTGATTGAATTGCCTCCACCGAGCACAAGGTCGTAGTTTGTTGAGATGGCCATGGACTGGATGTCAGCTGTATGCTGGATGATAGTCCCGATTTGCTTGTGTGTTGTACTGTCCCAGAATGACACCCAGTAGTCGCCGGAGGCAGCGATGAATGTACCATTACTCCCCATGGCAATGCATTTGGGATTGTCGCTGTGAATGGGCCATTGGGAGAGTATCGTCCGGGTGGACAGGTCGAGACAATTGATATTCCCATCGCGAGACAAAGCAAATGTTTTCTTGCTGTCGATGGC
The DNA here is from genome assembly GCA_038092875.1 of Lanmaoa pseudosensibilis. NCBI lineage: Eukaryota > Fungi > Basidiomycota > Agaricomycetes > Boletales > Boletaceae > Lanmaoa > Lanmaoa pseudosensibilis. The sequence continues at coordinate 2,959 of JBBPRF010000130.1, forward strand.
CCAAGCGAGGGACTGGTTGAATTCTGAGTTGACTTTGATAGGGACGTCGACAAGGAGGCGCCCGTTCAAACTGTTGTAGATCCGAACTGAGGCAATGCGGCCCCACGCTGCAGTGGCGATGAAGCGTCCGTCGGGTGAGAATTTGGCTGCGGCCACGGTACCGTCGTGTTCCAAGGAGCCGAGCAGTCGCTGGCCAGTGGTGAGCGACCAGACACAGGCAGTCTCGCCACTCGATCCGGTTGCGATTCTCGCCCCATCCGGAGAGACATCCACCGCATACACCCGATCGTTGTGTCCTTTGAACCCGGTCACCCGTTTGTGGTTCTTCACGTTCCACACCGTCACCACGCCTCCCTTCGACCCACTGACGACCCACTTTCCATCCCGTGACACCGCAATGTTGAAAACCTCACCCCTCGCGTCCATCGGCGTCCCCACCTCCTTGCCATCTGCTACTCGCCAGAATCGAACGTCCCATTCCTTACCACTGCCCACGATGTGCTTTCCATCAGCGACGAAAGCGACCGAATATATGCTACTTTGACCATTGATTTCGATCGGTTTTACTTTCTTTTCGAGGGCGCTATTGGAGGAGGAACCGTTTTCGCCCGCATCTTGCGTTCCCCGGTCAGCATTGCACTCTTAAATGTCTCACCCATCTACTCACCATTCCTTGACCGCTGGCTTATTTTCGAAAACATACTTGGTCAGTATCAGAGCGATGAAAATAAGGATCCACAGTCGTCTACTTGCTGTACGCCGTTGTCGCCACGTGTCTTCTTACCATTATGCATCAGTTCACACACCTCTGGGGGCTTACCTTCATCTGCTTGTCGTCATTGTGGTGGCGACCTCCAAGCCTTTGATGGGGAAAATCATGCTTGAAGCTGTTGCGAAGAGGAAGCAGTGACTAAACGCGCTACGCAACAGTCATACAACTTGAGGATGGTCACAAATGGTGCTTGTGTGGCTTTCTACCCGTTCATGTTTCCCTATACCTGTCACAAAGTGCGTAACAGAACACGTCGACTCGTGTCTTGCAGAGCGTACTTCAGCCCCATGAATGGATTTCATCCACATGTCCACTCGGCCGCACTTCAAGCACGCCCGGCACATGCACAACGACGCTTCACGTGAAATCCGTCCTCCGTTCTTCCACCATGATATACTGTCCGGGTGGCTGTGGTCAACTTTGCACTGCCCAGCCGCCGAGTTAAAACCATGATATGTATTACGGGGGGTACCACAACAGGATAGTATATATTGCAGAAAGTAATGCGAATACGAGAACATCATGGTGTATGGTCGAGTCTGAGATGGAAAGAGCAAGATATCTGGAGACAAGACAGACGAAGTTATTCCCAAGACTGCACGACAACTACAGGATATCCAGTGGCCGTATCTTCTGCGCGAGATGGCGCGGTGAAACATCCTTGAGCAGTTGCACGACAGTGGGATTATCAGATGCAACACGTTTGTATTCATTGTAAGATAGAGGAACGAGCAATAGCGCGCCAAAAGGCTGTCTGAGACGTGCGAAAAGCCGTAACGCTCTGGTAAGCTTGTCGAGTCGTGAGGAATAGTGTGGAGGGGATACGGCGTGTGGTGATGAGGGAGAGGTCACATCGGTGAACAGGGCATCGCCATCGAGTGGGGTGAAGGGTTCGGTGTCATCGTCCACAATCAGATCCTCAAAAGGGAAAGGAAGGGCAGGATCAAGGAGGCACTGGAGCCACGGATGGACGAGAACCAGATTGTTCAGGCAAGGCAAGTCATCCGTCGTCTTGATCTCAATATTGCCAAGTGCGGATGCGGAGGTGCGGTAAACACACTGAGAATCGCCACTCTAGACTGACAGAGCTCTCAGCGGAAACATGATGCAGGGTGGGCCTATTGAATGCGTACCCTCATCAGATGACATGTAAGTGGCACGGATTCGTGGTGATTTACAAGTTGGTTGCGAAATGATGGCAGGATTGATCTCGCAGGAGAGTGGGTTCTAGCCAGAGTTCATCCAGACGCTTACCTATTGATGCTGACTTCTCCGGCTATTCCTGTGACTAACTCGGGCCCACTCGAACGAGCGCCCGGAAACGAGCACCATTCCGGGGATGGACTGCAGTGTTCAAGTCACCCGTCATAAGAGCCGAAGATTACATACGCGCGCAGAGCGTTCATCATGGCCAGCATTATTACCGCTGACCGTGAACTAATAGTAGTACTCGCCATCACAGGTGTTGCGAAGGTGGCGTTGATTAGGCTATGGTGGTACATAGCAACCTTTCGTAAGGTGAATAGTTGGGCGCTTGCGTGTCCTTATCTCTGATATGTGTGCATTTCGAGCTTGTCGCATATAATAGGGTCAGGGACAGCACAACTTTCCCCACGGAAGTAAGAATTTCGGAAGCACTGCTTCTCGTCCTCCACTAGGAACCCGTTCTCCTTGACCCCAGATGTCGGTCCATCTCGTTCCTTATGGGAAGCTACGCTTTCATGGTCTGTCATTCCGTTTCAAAACACGATGAACCCACTTATGTTCAATCAACTTCAATGTAGGACCATTCACTGAACCCATCGAAAGGACTTTGACCATCACAAATGAAAACGCGACCCCGGTTGCCTACAAAGTCAAAACTATCGCACCAAGGGTCCGTATATCTCTCTTTGGATTCAACATGTGGTGATTGAGGAAACCATAAGCTGTACGCTGTGCGCCCCTCTATAGGTAGAATTGAGCCCGGAAACAGTGTTGACTTGACAGGTATGCTTCGCACGGGGGTGTTTTTCGGGTATCATGATATCTCAGTTTTCACCTTTTCTCAGTAAAGCGTATTGCCACGAAGGAACAACCCTCCTTGTCTGCAGGAAGCCGCGATAAGTTCCTAATTCAGAGCATCTTTATCAGGCCTGAGAGTACAAAGGACCTTCAATCCCTCGTAAGAATCATTGACTTCGTCATCCGAACCCATCTGAAGTTGTTACAGTGGAACGTACCACATGACGCGGGAGATGAATGGAAAATCCATTCACAAAAACTATTTGCGATGTTCCCACCACTCGAAGAGGGAGAGAACGCTGGTTCTGATGCATGTTTCGATGACCCAGCACTTTTGTGTATAACCAGATATGAAAGCAACGTTGAGGAGAGCAGCATGGAGGCAGATCTCACCGGGTCAGAGCATCTGCCATCCGGTCTCCCTCGGTTTACTCGATCGAAAACACCTTGGGAATCTTCATCCGCTCCTGCGTCTCCCCCAAGGACACCACCTCTGTCACGACAATCAGACAGTTCGGATCGTGACGAGTCAAGAAACGAGTCTCGACAACCGCCTGGTCCAGACTCCGTCAACGCCAAACCCCTGTCACCTGTTCCTGATCCGACTGCTCTGGGTAAACAAGACCTCGAGCAGCAGCTCAGTGATGCTCAGGAAGAGATAAAATACTTGCACGCACTGCTGGCTCGTTCGGGTGATAATATAAGTTCCGCGACGGATGCGGATGGACGAACCCACACGTCGACTCCCAAAAGTTTTGCATCGGGAGTCGAGTCGATGATGGCGGCGCTCAGTGACTTCATGCATCCTTTCATGAGCTCGGAGCCCCCGAAGGCGGCCACAATTGACTCACTGGTTTCGGACTCCGAGACTTTGGATCAATTACTTGAAGGGTCGAGACGATAACATGGTTCACTCCTATGATGCATGGATGCAGACCTTTGATCACATACCCTTGCTGGATGCGTTTAAGACGTTCATGGGTCCGAGCAGTGTTGGCCTGAAGATCGAAAATGTTGCCAGGCAAGCATACTATGGTATTGGCAAATCTTTAAATTGCTCATCCGCATATCGTGGACGGCTAACCAAGCACACCTAACTAATTTATCATAACAATACATGTAAACTAGACCACGTAAACCAATGTCGGGCTCTCCTCTTCCATCAACTTTCTAAACAGGATCGCTGCACGGATACCTTAACACGTCCCAGTCAACTTCATCCGGTCCTCCACCTCTCTCCACTTTCTCCACATATCTAGAGACCCCTCCACACAGATCACACGCAATGCAGGCGCAACGCACTTTAAAAACTTGGCGACGCCTTCTGGGTCCTCGATCGGAGAATCGCGGACATTGAGAACCTGGAGTGCAGATGATGAAAACGAAACGCTCTGCTGCCGTCCGCTCTCTTGACTGGAATCAACGTCGTACAGATCATCTTCCTGCTCCCTCTCCTGCCTGCCTCTGCCCCCCCGGTGTTCATCAGGATGCTCCTCGAGCCTCGGCACGGCCCTCCCATCAAAGGCTACTCTCAGCCTTTCCAACCGCGAACACCGCCTCACGAACGCGCCCACGCCGTCAAGTGTCGCCGCCACGAATCCCGGTAGATCCTTCGACTCCTCCACGCCCACCCACGGTATCCCACACTCTTCGAGCTCTTGGAGATGTGCGCCCCACGCATTCGCGGCCTCTCGCAAGAATCCATCGTCGATGGCAATCGTGCCAAGATGAAGGAGTCGGAGCGTGCGGAGGTGTCGGAGAGCGAGGAGGGGAGAGAGTGTTTGGGAGGGGTGGATGAGGAAAGGAGACGTGGCGCTTGAGAACGGGCCGAGGTTGTGCTTGAGCGTGAGAGAGATGGTGCGACGTGCTGTCGACGTGGACGTCGTGACGGTAGCCCGACACGTCTTCTGTATTTGGTAGAAGAACGCCTCGATGAGCGCACTTGGGGCTTGTACGTCATATGAGAAGGTGATGGTATCAAGGAAAGGGGATGTGACAAGCGAGATGAGAGCTGTACATTGGTCGAGCGAATATGCCATCACTTTGAGAGACTTCAAGGCGGGAAATGTCCGTTTGCCAATCATTCTACTGGGACCCTTGGTTTCGGTAGAAGAACAACCGTTTGCCAAGAAATCAAGGCCAATATCGCGACGCACACAGAAACTCATATCCTGCAGGTACTCCATCCCGACGAGACACGTAAAACACTCGGCCGAGACATGAATCGTCCAGCTCAGGTCCAGCTTCCGCAAAAACCTGAACTCTCCTTCCAGAAGCTTCACTGCGAGGGATGAACTTGGCGACACTGATGTGAAGGATTCGATTCTAAGAATTTCTAGTCGGGTTGCTTTGGCTCGTATGGCCTGGAAGAGGTCGTAGACTTCCTCTCGCTGCGAAGCCCTCGGACATATGACGCTTAGACTTGTCATTGACTCCAAGTGTCGCTCGGTCGATAAGACTTTCGTCAACAGATGTATCATCGGTGCAGCGACCGAAATGACGGAGTAGTCGAGGGCGCGAAGAGAGGGAAACAATGCGCCGAAACTTGAGGGTGTGATGAGGGTAGCCAGGGCTGCATCGTCGAGTCTAGGAAGGGAAAATGATGCAGGTTGAGAAATGGACTGAATGCGGTGAGCGTATTTCTTGACAGAGAACCAGTCTAGAGGCGTGGGGTCTCTCTTGAGAGTCTACACGACAAAGGAACGAGTGTGGTCGTCAACGCGCAGCAGAGGACATGGGCAAGGAGCGCAGCTCACGATAGTCTTCCCTCGTTTCGTTAGCTCCCAAAGGTCAGGGGGCAAGCACATGACGAGAGGGGCAAGTGAATGTTGCGTCCCCCAGAGGACGTCGAGAGCAGGTTCTGCGAGTGCTTTGCACGTCCGCGCAAGTTTCGCGACGTCCCTGGAATTCCTGAGGTAATGACTGTCATGCCAGGCTGGACGGTCATCCGCGAGAATGTGGATGATGTAGAGTGTGAGTTCAGGGATAAGGAGGCAATGGTGCATGGTCGGTGACAGAGGAGCACACAGCAAACAGCAAGCGAGTGCTGGACAACCAGTGAAGGCAGCGCCGTTAACGATAACCGGTGTTACAACCTGCCCACAGTAATTAATGACGATCGGCGGTTGAGAAATGTCAACCCGACACCTATGGTAGAATGGCAGAATGGCCGCTCTGGAAGCCAATTCCGTTTTTCTCAGACTCTGGGGCTGGTCCGGTAACAGCACACACTCCGAGGCCACCGTACTACCGCCGCCGACGTGCGCGTTGTCACTGCCATCCTTTACAGCGTTCAAATGTTCATGGTCTCCCGTAGGCAGAACAAAGAGTCGAAAGAAGATAGGCGTTCCTTCTTCCAATCATCGACTGTGAAGCGGCACACATACGAGGAAAGCGATTGAGGTGGGTCCCGGATCTTCGTCGAAGCTTCCGTCGAGCAAGCTTCGAGGATTGCACACGTCAAACGCACGTCGCACCTTGCCGGGCCCAACGGATATTCTGATTTGTGCACAAGCTAATACTTATAATAGGACTAGCGGTCCACCGACACTCCTGGGTTCCGAGTCTCACCATCACTAGCTTACAGGGTGAGTCAGCCATCATACACCATGCATTATCACGTGGCCCGGGTGTTCCTGACAGCTGTCAGTGTTTCAATAGTGTGACTCTATTTCGCACGTTATCGCCGGGTTAGAGAACTCATCCTGAGCGGAAGCTTGAAGGTGCGCTTGATTATGGAATGACTCATGCCTTACTGTAATTGGGGATAAATCGAGATCGAGTAGCATCGACGATATCTCCTGTGAGGTGATCAGATCCGCCCCCGGCCAACCTCCACCTGCCAATATATGGAATCAGAGATATCCTACATTCGATGAGGTTTGAGTTCTTTCTCAGTAAGGCGTAGGTTCATTGTATGGAAAAATGGTGAGATTAATTGTCTCAGTATGAAAGGTGATGGTTAGCAGACAACCCTCCATTTCAGTCTTTTCCCTCGCACCATAAAAATCGAGTTGATATCCAAGGAAAGAACATGAAAAGATCAAAGATAAATCCTTCGCTTCGACAGGAAGTTACAATGTCCGCGTGAAATATTGGTGGCAGACCAAAGGATCTCCTCGTTTTATGAACTGGAGTCCTCTCCAGAAGCGCAAAGGCGCTCCTGCGATCGATGTACGCGAACGGTAGACACCTCACTCCTGAGCGTACGCTTGCTTACTTACAGCTGTCAGACGCTTCGGATGAGCGCCGATGGTGACGGCCCCTGTTGTCCTGCCGTGCAGCTCTCCGATGATCTAGCACAGTATTCCCCGCCTTAGGTTTGTGAGTCCATTCCAATCAAAGCAGCGAGCCATGACACTAAATGTGGGTAGGGCAGCTTTGATACCTGGGTTGGAAAAGCTCAAGGTGCTGGTATGCAACATTAGAGGCATACCTGATTGCAGCAAGATCGGTATTTCTGAAAATCAGCGGTCAACGTGTCGTCCAAGTGGCCAAACACAGTGAATGAGGGAGTCATGGGAGGAAGGGATCACAGATGTTATCAAACCCAAATATGTTTGGCTGAACAGGAGAGTGCGCTGGATGACCTGCAAGGAACACTCAAGTTTTAGATCAGGCTAACAGAAGGTGCACCGGTGAGTAATCGTCTTGGAAGGATTTTTGTAACAAAGATCTGAAGGATCCTCGGAAGCCGTGGGAACACGATGGTAGTCTGGTGACCAGACCCGGACCGACGGACCGTCTAAATTTCATTGGCTTTAAGTCACGTTCGCGTGTCCGCGCAGCCCTTTCGATGGCAAAGGAAATTGTATACCAGACTAGGAACATGGCCTCGCATGGCTGCTGATGAATGCTGATGACGCACATGGAGACGTCCATCCATTTTGGTTAGTTACTCTGGACCTAGCTTTCTCTGAACTTGTGCTCCATTCCCCTCAGGAAGCAGAAGCGTCATATTAGCGTGCGTGGCCTTGCCCGAGCCGGGGGTTAGGTCTCTATATCTCCTTGCGCGTGCCAGTGCTGCGAATGGGTCCCTGTTGAAGGTCATGGGGATCGCCATCTGACGGACACCTGGATCTAGTTTCCGTCTGGTTCGAACTACCGTCTGGAGATCGGCGCCGAGACACGTAGCAGGCTGTAAACAGGGTATTTAAAATGGACTTTGTTGGTTCCGATGATCCGACAAGATGGCATGAACATTGTTCCTGGTCATGGGTCCCTTGCATGTTCTGGGGTAGTCATTTAATATGGCTGTCGGTGGGTCCCTGGTTTATCTGAGGTGATCATCTCGCTTCCACCGTTGCTGTTTCAGTTAGATTCAGTTTTGAGCCTGTTGCTAGAAACAACCCCTTCTACCCCTTGCGACATCCGAGATCTGCGGGGCATGGCAATCCTCCCGACTTCATCATACGCTCCGATCCTCCGATATGGAAACTAATGACACTTTTCCTTGCTCGTGACTATGACGGCTCCACTGGCAAACGCCCACTCACCGGATCTGTCTTTCTGTTCGTCACAGGCTTTGCTGGCAAAGATCACGCTCCATTCGGTGGGGTCCACGGGACGTTTTGCTGCTCTATATAAGAGGATCCTAGGATGCTGGAACAAGACCAACCAATCTCGTTGGTCTTCCCGACGATGAAATCCTTGTCCCTTACGTTTGTCGCGCTTGCTGTCTCTGGGTGTGCGGAAGCTGCAACCTATTCGAGGACCGCCAGTCTTTCCGGGCAATCGTTCCTTAATGCCTTCTCGTGGCAGACGATTGCCGATCCAACGAATGGGCGAGTGTATGTAACGTTTCCGTCCAGCGAGAATACTCGTCTAATGGTGTGAGGTAGAAACTATGTCAGCCAATCGACAGCCCAATCAGCTGGGTTGTACTCAGTTTCTGGGAACTCCGTGACACTGCGGGCAGACGATAAGACCGTCCTCAGTTCCACCGGACCGGGTCGAAACTCCTTCAGGCTGATGTCGAACGCTCAGTACAGCACTCACGTTGCGATGTAAGTACAACAATGGTGACTGCATTTTTTTTCTTCACTGAAAAAAAATCAGTTTCGATATTGGTCACATGCCTCAGGGCTGTGGAACATGGCCGGCTGTCTGTAAGTTGCTTGTCCGTCTGGATATACGGGATTGCTCAAGTATTTATTAGGGTTCGTTTTGCGCTTTAATATTGAGATGTTCACTGATGCAGTCCCTGCCTGATCTTGGTTGATTATAGGGTGTGTCCGTTCTGAGTCTTGAATTTTATCACAGAGAATGACACTGTTCCCAGGAAGTCGGTGCTAATTGGCCTAACGAGGTGGGAAACATATGCATATATATCTGTCGCCAGTGCACCTAACGGTTACTGCACAGGGTGAGATCGATATCGTTGAGGGCGTCAATAATAAGATTCCCAACCAGTCAACCCTACACACGAGTGCGAGTAGGTGTCCCAACTGTGGAATTGATGTGCTGCTTCTTATCCTCCTGCAGATTGTGGTATGCCATCGTCTCGGAGTATGACTGGGTACGTTCTTTACGGTGTTCACACACCACCCGCCGCCCCACGTCTTCATCCATTTTAGAACGAGCCTGGGAACGGATTGTGATGTCTACACCACTGGTAATACTGGATGTGGTGTTCACCTCGCTGATGGGAATAGCTTTGGACCAAACTTTAACAACGTCGGCGGTGGCTGGTGAATTTTATTTTTCACAAGCGTCGATCGAGGTTGCTAATCCAACTAGGTATGCCGTCGAGCGGAGCTCCACTTACATCTCTATATACTTTTGGGAACGTGGCAGTTCATCCGTTCCTTCCCAAGTAAAGTACCCGGGGGGCACCGTTGATACCACCACCTGGGTAATTGATCCGTCCTGATATTTGAGGCAAATTATTGATGCTCCAATCAGGGTACGCCTGCGGCTTACTACCCAAACACGGATTGTGATTTCCCGTCTCATTTTGGACCAATGAATATTATCATTAATCTTACCTTCTGTACGCCGCGCTCCATTTTTCTTTGCGGGGTGCACTATGTGCTGATGACTTGTTTTTGCAGGTGGAGATTGGGCTGGTGCCGTTTATTCCTCAGATAGCTGCCCCTCGACCTGTGTCGGTGAGCTCTACAAAGTTGAGCTCTCCTTGGGAAATCGAAACTCATTGTATTGTCAGATTATGTGAACAACAATCCGGGAGCATTTTCGAATGCGTACTTCGAGTTCAACTCTCTGAACATCTATCAGTAGTTGTCGGATCCTCGGGGAATTTTCTCATCGTGTACTTCTTGTCCTTCCAGATATGAGGCCGTGTATACTAAACTTACCGTACCGTGGATTCGGATATCGTGTGTGTAAGCTGCAAGACGGACCCCCATTCATGGAAGGTACCGCGAGAAATTAATTGAGTCTAATGCGATGCTACGTGTGAGGGTCATTCCTGCACCCCACCCCTACTTTACAACCTATCAGAGAGAAACTCACCCAATGGGTTCGGCCGTGTCGTATGCGTTGCGTCATTTTCCGCGGTGATGCAGGCCTAGGGGGGTGCCTGGGACCCCACGTTATCTCAGTCACGATGAGATCGGAAGCGGAGAATTTAATGTTGTTTCTTGTGAATTCGGGTAAGTATGAAGTGGGCTAATGGCCGATGTGTCTAGATCAGCAGCCTCCCAAACATCAGGGGCTCCTCGGTTGACGACGGTTGAGCAAGTGTGCTGACCATATCCTTACTGGCTACGTTAATGGGACGTGTCTCGGGTCTCAGAGACCATTCCCTTGTTACATATGGTGATTCACTCGCGGCTGCCCGCCTCCGAGAACAATCTGCGTCGACATCTTGCTACCGATCACGGACACAACAATGTTGGCCTGGTGATAATATGGAGTGAGCTGAAGCGGCGCCGAAGGCACGGAACTGTCCACTGGCCACGTGACCCAACAGATACAACACCACAGATTCACACGATACACCCTCAGTTCCTTGCATAGATCGTGGTTCGGTTCAGTTCAGCCTGATTTCGCCAGTTTTTCCCGCCATTAGCCACTGCGAGCTTCCATAAACCGGGGATAATGGATAGTAGCGGGCGTCATAAACGCTCACAACTTTCTTTCCACTCCACGAACACGAAGTGGCGGTCAAGGAGAACTTGCATATACTGGGTTGAATGGGCAAAGTTAGCTGCTGACTAGGTCTACTAGTCGATTGAAAACATTCTCTTCACCAAATGGGAGAAAAGACGATCGAAATCGAATCCAAATAAAACATGTTGTTCGGTTTCTTTCCTCCCTGATGGATCTTGTAAGCGGTGGTTGGGAAAGCAAGATTCAACGTAGGCCAGCGGAAAGCGGGAGCAAGGTGAGAGCAACAATGGATGTAGCAAGGTACGTTCTCAATCCCCTTGTCACAAAAAGGAAAATGGGTCACCATCAGTGGAACGGAAAGCGGCCGGTTGATAGTGTGGGATGCGCAGACTCACGACAAAGCGACAGATATCGATAGAAATCGATGCACCGGCATGCAAGGGCGGTGTTGGTCGATGTGTCTTCTATCGGGATGGTCCATTGACACGATACATCGACAGATCGGCGAGAAGGTTGGTATCGAAAGACCAACGAGACCCTTCCTCTGGGCGACATTCGTGCACTCTAGCTTGTACCTACGTCCGGAAGCGCTGTCCCCGATGTTTCCAGAACTAAAATCGACTCGTCCCAGTATTCCATTGGGTCAATGGGTCATATGTGACTAACCCATTTGCCAAATGGGACTGTGTGATGTTGATCACATTTGCAATATCACGTAGGGGAAATTTTCGCTAGGGTGGCGGTCCTGATGTGCATGTCCCCTCCATCGATCAAATGATGCGGTGATCGAGTTCCCACTGCGCTTAAGCACCTAGTACCGGAACGTGACAAAACTTGTCCTCAAGCACAGCGAAAACGAGGATTCCATCAAGGTACATACAGCCTTCCAAGCAATCCGTAACTGGATGTACATGGTGCACGCTGGATCATTCAGTGCAATCGATACTTCTAACATCTGGACATCTATCTCGATATGAAATCGCTGATGTCTGTCCAGCTGAGTGTGACCTCGAGTTGTCCCGCGACTTTGAGGGGCTAAACTTCTCCCCTGCTCCATTCTCCGCTCTCGTTGACATGGACCTTATGAGACCCAGCGTCGTACTCCCCATCTAGTTCACTCTGTTGGGAGATCGATGCACACCGCCGCAAATCAAACGAGTCACTCTTGTATGTCACCTATACAATTCCATCGCTTAACATTTTTGGTGCCATTCACTCAAACGATTCATCTCTCTAGAAGTCGCTGCCCTGTGTACATTGTGCAACACGTCTCCAAGCGAACTCGATACGACCCGTTTTTTTCATGTCTCCCCATCTCGGCCCGGTGATCCTCGATAGTCTATTTACGTGCAACCTCCATTGGCGACGACGCTGTGATGGCCAGCTTTCTTCCGGCCGCCATGCCCTCTCCTTGGGGTAGTTGACTTCCACCATTACGTTCAAAGAAAAGATGTCCAGCCAGTGCAGGACCAGTCTAGTCTTTCCACCTTGCGGGACTTCTTTTGCTTGCTGCCAGCGGAAAGAACTTCAGCGAAAGTTGTGTATCGTCATCCAATTGTGTAGACTTCTAAAAACCCTGCAATGGCGCCCCGCGTCCATGCTGGCCTTTGGGAACTCCCCTCATTTGGATTTACGACTTGGACCTCTGCTTGCACCTCGTTCGTCGGTTCAGGTGCATGGCCGAGTCATCGCTGCATAAAACTGTTCGAGAAACGACGCGCTGCCGTGCTCGGCGTGCAGCCATCCCGGACCAGCCCTTTGAAACGCACGCTGGATATGAACTTGAATATATATTCCTTTTTTATGTGGGAGAGTAATAAGTCTATGTATGAAGTCTCCTCCGGCAGCCCGAGTGTTGCAATGATGGGTCCTAAGTTTGCTGCTACAGGCCACAACCAATTCAGGAAAAAATCGATTCATGTTGCATTCTTCGTGATAACTCAAGCGAACTTTACTCAACATTTGCGACGTCGTCAAAGAGATCGAAGGTCTGAACAACCGTATTCTGAATACTACATGATACACGTTTGTCACAAGGCACCAGTGGCGATCAACAAGCCAGGAAGACCTATTAAACAATCTATACTAAGTACACTGGTTTCACAGTAATGCACAGTTTTCGGGATGCAAGCTTCTTCGACTTTATAAAGTCAGTCAATGGTCAGGGCTCCACGATCTGGACGTACACGATGAATCTTAAGAGCGTCGCTGATGGACACTGATGGCCCCTTCATTCACTCACAACCTCCATCGACGCCTCATCAGACTCCACATCCGGATCCGACTCATCGCGGAATACCTTATAACGCGTCAGAATATCCTTGATGAATTAACCAACTTTACATACCCTATAAGTAATACCCCTCATCACAGGATCCACCTCAGCCCACCCAATGGTTATGCATGTATTGTCTGTCGCAAATAGTTTACCGACCCATTCGTTTGCAACCGTCTCGATTGCGCTATCGTTGTCTCCGACGAATACCACACTCCAAGCTTTCCAAGGAATCTTCAAATTAGCAGGCAGGTGCGCTCGTAGGGTCTCCAAACCTTTCATGGGTGATTTGTGTCGGGTACTGATGGTTACTTGAAACGCATAGATTTCCTCGGCGAGGATGAGTGCACTGTCAACGCCAGGGAAGTTCTTAGGTGCAACCCAATAGTACGGAGGCTTCTCGACCTTTACTGCACCCCAGTTCGTGTCAATGGGATTCGTCCCAGTTAGTGAGGAGACGCCATCCAAGCCCTGTACCCAGTGGCACTCTACGCGTTTTCCCGCAGAAAAGTAGCTGTGGAACCAGGATTCGTAGATATAACCAGCGGCTTGACGAGTAGAGTCGGACTGACTCAAAGCACGAAAGAAATCCAGCTTGACAAAGTTGTTCTGCTTTTGGAGTGCCTCCCCTAGGAGACGGCGAAGGGTTCGTGTCGGCACAGAAGCGCCAAGAAGCCTGCGATGCATACCGGGCTCGGCATTATTCTGAGGCCGACAGAAATAGAACTGTGATGGGGCATCTTCGGGGAGGGCGTTTCCCTCTAGCGAAGATAGTATTTCCTGACATTTCCTGACAGCCTTTGAGGCGGGTCCTGTATACATTGACTCGATCTGCGAATCCGTTAGATGTTGACCAACGAATCGCAGTAAGTTGCGAGGAACACCGCCCCATTCCTTGGCAAGAGTGGACATACGTTCGACATCAAGATTCAACAGCTTGCTAGGTCAGCTCGTCAAATTTAACCTGAATGGAGAGGGTACGAGTCACTCACGCGAGGTCTGCAATCTCCTTCTCGGACCAAATATCCATGACATAGCACTCGGCTCCAGCTTGCTTGCTCCATTCCTTCCAACGGTTTTCCTTGGGCGAGGTTGTCTGGATGGTTCGGACACGTGTCGGGAAACCATAAAAGATGCCTCCGGGACTTCGAACTCGATCGTTGGAGTCAGAGAGAGCCCACAAGGGCCCATACTCATCCAGTGGTGTCGTGTCAGCAAGGGAGTAGAATGTTGCTGTATCTCCAAACAGCACGTAGAACGGGCTGCCAGTCGTAAGCTCCCACGCAACCGTACGCTGCTGCCCGAGGCGTGCGACCAGTACATAGGCAAGGAAAAGGGTTTTCCCTGGAGACATGAAGCAAGAGTATAAAGTTCAAATCCAGAGTGCGCCGAATGTTGTCTATGACTCACCGATACCAGGTTGTCCTGTAACATAAGCCCCTCGACGGTATGTATCATTTGTCTCTAATTCATGCAGTGCAGTGCGGTATTCATCTCTCACGAGTATCTTGACATGTTGAACGGCCGATCCAAGAAGGAATTCGAAGGCATCGCTATGTCCCGTCAGGTCGATGTACTCGGCTCCCGTGGCGTGATCTCGTTTCAAGACAGCTTGGGCGTTACCCCAAACCGCACTGGCCAACGAGTTCAGATTGTCGCGTCTACGTTTTGAAATGAAGTCCGTCATTGTACAAGAGCGAGATGGATTCTGATGGAAACCTGTCGTGTGCCGATGGTGGGAAACACTGAGAGACGCGGGTGCGACAGAACAGGACCACGCTCTACAGGGGAACTACGAAGCACGGGTACAACGGGCGGCTAAGGGGCGATTACTGTATCTCTACGGCACAATGCAGCTGTACATATACGCGACAGAGTGCCAATGAGATGCCAATGGGGATTACACGAGACTCTCAAATCTCGGAAAAATTCTAGTGGAACACGAGATATTGAGGTTGATATTGGGGTTGAAATTGATACTGTTCATGTATAATTCCTTGGATGCCAACCAGATGTGTGCTCGTAAGTGCCGACTATATGCTGGCATCAACCTTGCTTCCATGTGTCAGTACTTCAGTGGTGGTACATAGCGCGTGAATTCCCGTTCCCTAATGGTCGTTTTCTAAAATCCGGATGACACTGTACGGTATTCTATGAATCTATAAGACCATTAGACCATGTACTAGTGTACAAGTGCAGATAACATGGTATGCAGTACCATCGTGGAGGAGCCATCGTTTGCCAAAACACCTTGGTCGTCCATATTCCTATACATAGACTCTACATACTCTGCAGCGCCTGACAAGTGAACAACACGAGCACAAGATGCATGTAGGTTTAAATAGTCTGGAGAGGGCCTTGGGAAATTTGGATCTGCGGTTGACATTGTGAAGGGCTCGGGTAAAAATGGCATTCCTTTTCGTGGAAATGACGTCTTGACGAAACATGGATAAGGATCGTCGTCCTATCTCCCATGTGAGTGGAGGAAGATGGAGAGCTTCGAATAGACCTACAGGGGGCTCAAACCACACCTTGAATTGATCGAAAAGCGAGCGGATAGCATTCCAAAGGGTCATAACATTCTCCAGGCGGTGAACTTGACCTCCATTCAACTCTTGAGGCTGATCTTCCCAAACCTCTGCATGACTAACCAGACCTCAGCTGCCTCGTTTCGCTAGGTCTCAGGGTAAACAGAAATAGAAAGGTGCAGCGGATAAATCCAACTCACCCTAAATCCAACTCACCCTGCCTTCACTTGTAGCTATACCATCATTTATAGATCTAGGCAATATGTGAGCAACCTCTAGAACACCAGTTAAAGTTATGTCCTCATTTTGTGCTTCAGTATATATACAGCTCCACGGACTATGCACCTGTTACCGTGCATCGGTACTTGTCTCGTTTGAGGGCCTAGCACAAATGAGGACCGACATGTGGGATGATGTTGACGACTCACTTGCTCTCTGGTGTTGTGAGGAAGAGGGTGTTGTGGCGTAACTGGAGCTTGATACTTACAGACTCGAAGGAAAGATCGAATATACAGATCGGCAAGGTCTTGGAGCTCAGCATTCTCCCCCTGGCGAGAGTTTATCTCTTGACACGTCCTGTCTCGCGAATCGTCATAGGGGGCCTCTCGTATCAGATATCCGAGCACGCGAGAGCGTATATGATCCATGCGCGATTTGGCTCGGGCTTCGTATTGGAGACATGTTTTATACGCTTCTTGCCATGGGTCGTCGACAACCTTCCTTCCTGCATCCTTGAAATATGGGAAAGTCTCTGGTAGGGCTTGCCCATGGGCCGTAGTTGGGTGGGTGTATTAGTTCCTAGTCGCGGTTCGCGGTGAACAGGATACCATTGGTCGATGCCACAGCTTACACAAAGCGGCCATGCCAGTCGAGTTACCTTGCTTGCAGGGTCTCTGAACATCTAAGCTTGCGTCCACCAACCAAAATGCTCAGATTGGCCTTCAGAGAGTCGTCAAGCGATAACGTTACTCGACAGCTTTTTTAGATAAAGGTGAATTTGTCATTATTCCAGTCGACGCTGGTCATCATCACCAAGGTACGCTGGGGCACACTCACTGTCAGCTGTGCCGACAGGGTTTGTCTGAGGTGTATTTTTTTTTTCGACTTAGGATGTTGTCTGTCGACTCAGACAAGGCCGAAATCACCAAAGAATTAGGGTGATGCAGAAAACACTAGATACGTCGGAAGAGAAAATTGATTCCTTTTGAACATTGTCAATCGAGTACGATACCTATCGTTTTGACACAGGTAACAATGATAGGATTGAGGAGAAACAACTGCACATTACGCATCAACATCAATTCTCAGTGCTACGATTAAAAACTAGTAAACTGGTCCTTTATGTGACAAATCAATGTGCAAGACATCTACTCAGTCTCAATGGCGATGCGCTTAACCTGCTGCTCGGGAGAGGTCTTTGGGTACGTGATCGTCAAGACACCGTTCTCCATCTTGGCCTTCACGTCTGCAGGCTGACAAGATGCGTCAGCATCCGACGTCGAGAGAAAACTAGACCATGCGTGAACTTACCTTGGTCCCTACGGGAAGCTGCAACGTCCGGGAGAATTTCCCGGAGTGACGCTCACGAACGATGTAGCTCCTCTCTTCCTGAGAGTCCGAACTGGCTGACTCGCCAGCGACCGTCAGACAGTTCTGGTGGACATCGATGGCAACACCTTCTGACGTCAAGCCAGGCAGCTCGAAAGTTGCCGTTACGGTATTGCTATCCTTGGATTCATGAAGGTCCAATCTAGAGTAAGGATTCAGTAAAGATTTAAAAAAAGCGGGGGGAGATAAACTACCTTGGACGGTAAACGTCTCGGTGTTGTGGTGTAGCGTGGCTGGCTTCTGTCGAGGCCCGGGCTCGGGGGCAGAACTGAGCTGCGAGCGCGTCTTCAAAGAGACAATCAAACTCGGTGGTGGGGTCGTAGTAGAAGTTAATCAGCGACATTTGTGAAGTTTTTAGAGCTGGGATGATCGTAGTGGATGCTTTGAGCAGGAGATGTTGTTCGTACAAGTTTTGAAGAAATTGTGATGAGGAAGGCGGCTCTGGATGCTCTCTTTTTATAAGGCTCAATAGTTCATCTGTAAGGTTTTAGATGAAAGGAGAATAGTGCACATGCTTGCGTGACGAGGAGGTCCACCTTTTTCCAGCAAACCCATGACTGTTCGGCAACTTTCTGGATCTTTCGAACCGGGCGTTGAGTCCTGTTTTGGAAGGTAATCGTTGTTGACATCTGTTTGGCAAGTAACGGGAATGGAAAACGTCCTCGGTGAACACACCAAACGACATCGAACGTTTTGAATGGAGGACGCGGACATCGTCGTATTTATGCGATGGTTCCAGTCAAACGGAGGGTACGTTGATACGAAAGTGATTGGTCTTACGGATTTTCCAGACAGTGGACGCGGTGCGATCGCGTTGTGTGACATTTCGGTGTGTGCATTATCGATTACGCTCGGTGTT
The DNA here is from genome assembly GCA_038092875.1 of Lanmaoa pseudosensibilis. Lineage (NCBI taxonomy): Eukaryota > Fungi > Basidiomycota > Agaricomycetes > Boletales > Boletaceae > Lanmaoa > Lanmaoa pseudosensibilis. The sequence continues at coordinate 21,078 of JBBPRF010000130.1, forward strand.
GCTGATAATGATTTTGTACCGTCGGTTTGAACTACGAATCGTTTGAATGGTGCGCACCTGACAGGAAGGATATTCACTTTTTACACTCCCGCGCACAATCACGCTTTCAACACGAACGTCTCCACTTCCCTCCCTCTTTGGCTTTAGCGCATGGCGTGCACATGGGTTGCACAAAGGTTGGGTTGGGTTAATCTTGTGTATGATGTGGGAGGATGCGTGGGCACACGAATTGGACGTCATGGATGGGGGCGGACAGGACCAGGGCGACGTACCGACAAAATGGGGACCATATATGCGCACCCTCCCGACCACATTTGATACCCTAATGTTCTGGAGTGCAGAGGAGCTCGAGGAGCTCCAAGGGACAGCCGTTATAGGTCGGTCAATTAACTGAAACCCTACCGGAAGTATTCTTTTGAGCTGATCTTGGACACTATGATGTTTGGGATCTTCATCACGATGTTGCGCGATAGATAGATAAGATAGGCCGCGATGATGCGGAGCATGCATACTCCGAGCAGCTCGTTCCAGCCATCAAAGTTAGTGCATATTCTGCTGTCTAGGGTTTTACCCCTCGATTTACCTTTTGTCCCTAGACATCCCCCACTCTCTTTCCACCTTCTCATCATGGGAAATGGTATACCCTCGATGCATATCACCGTGCTGGGAGTCGTATTCTTTCTCGCAGCTTCACAGTAAGCCGTTGGACAGGTGATGACGAAGTCGAGGAGGACAGAGACCACGACGGTGAGGGAAGGGAAGGGGGGAGCGATGCAGACGAAGCCGAAGATTCCCACCCGAATACCTCGATCGATTCGACCACGCATATTGACGACGTTCATCCTCGCCCCTGTTCACTTGATGACGCCAAAGAAGGACTTGGCTCAGAGGATGAGGATGAGGAGGAAGATGACCCTTCAGATGTGGCTATGGTTCCGATGGCAGACCTTTTGAATGCAAGATGGGGTAGCGAGAACGTGAGCTCAGTCCTGTCGTGTTTTTCGTGCATTTTAGCTTCTCCATTGATAAGCTAACTGACCCTTACAAATGCTGTTCAGGCAAAGCTATTTTACGAACCGTTTGTGCTACGAATGGTAGCTACAAGGGACATAAAGCAAGGCGAGCAAATCGTAAGTGTGCTTTCCCCCTCGCCTAGCCATGTCTCTCACTACTTTCATTCATTCACCTCTTCTTGTCATGCATGCCATTGGACGGCTAAAAATGCCACTCATGGATGCCCGCGGACATATGTCATCGTAGTTCAATACATATGGCGACCCACCTAATTCAGATCTTCTGAGGCGATACGGACACGTTGATTTGATCCAACTACACTCCCCTTCATCTACTCCTGCACCCGATGGACATGAAGACGTAGAAATGAAAGAAGGTGACACAGATGTGGAGACCATCTCGCATTTTGGCAATCCTTCAGACGTTACAGAGATTCGAGCAGACTTGGTTGTCCACGTAATACGAACGACCAACTTTGGGTCGAAAGCAAAGGACGCGCGGGCACGCATCGAGTGGTGGCTCGATGAGGGCGAGGACGAGTATGTCTCATTGTCGCCTTCTTTGCTGGTTCCGCTTGAGTTTAAAGTACCATACTAACCTCGTCCATGTTTTTTGTAGTTCTTTTGTGCTCAGTTCGCCCCAGCCTGGTTCCCACTTGTCTGCGATCTTGCCTCCCGCACTCATCTCACTCACTCGTCTCCTTATTCTCTCCGAGGCTGACTTCAGGAGCGCTCGTTCAAAAGGAAAGCTTCCAAAAGGAAATTTGAGAAATGTTGATGTCAAAGATAACAAAGAAGTGTTGGAGATATTGGATGAGGTATTCAAGCAGCGCGAGGGGATGTATATTGGTGGAAGCGTCAAGGTTCGCTTTCACCTCATTATGTTGATTAACCCTGGTCCACTTACATGTCTTCGCAGGACGATGAGGGTCTGCTTTCCGTTCCAGAAACACTCACCAAGCGTAAACGACACGCCGTGATCGTGAGGCTAGGCGAGAAACGGATCCTGAGGGACGTTAGGCAAGCATTACGGGCGATGCTTGCCGAACTCAGATCTATCAGCGGAGCTGAACACGGAGATGAGAAGGGCGACACGAGAAGAGACGAAAGGGGTGGGAATGGTGGAACAGAGACGGGTAGTAGCAGAAAACGTGCCGTCAACGGGGCAGAAGGGGGTCGTGGGTGGAAAAAGGCACGAAAATGATGATTCTGCGAACACCTCTATGGATGAAATTTTGAAACGTTATCTACGTGTTTTTGACCCTGTAACCCTGCAATTGAAATTTCAAAACTTCACTCCTTTTCACATACCGTACATCCCCGGGCTTTTGCACACCCGCTTTTGACAACTTGAATGAACATTGAATTTGGCCAAGTATTGGTTTGACCAAGATGACCTCGATAGGGCCGTTTTCTGGACGTTTGCTAACCGTATCACCATAAGCATTTCATGTTATCCGAGGACAATACACAGATCCTGATTTCCATGGTCCGATTTCCAGAATACGGTTGATATATTTGGTCAAATAGAATCAGGGAAGGTTCTCGTTACGCACCAAACCAGGCTAACACATACTGAGACCAACTCCTCACTACCTCCAGAGCGCAGACACCCCTGGAGACCCTAGATTTCATTCATCTATCTCTGCTGAAGGGGATGTGTGGAATGGATACAGTTGTCATGATATTTGACGATCCGATCCAACCGTCTCCTTGCGGAAAAGTCCGCGAGCACGCCGCATCAACAGGGAAAGAAACTTAAGAAAAGGATAGACGCGGGTCCGCGCCAAGCTGCAGGATCGATGGTGGAAAGTTCGACGCGGAATCACCAACCACCGTAATACATAAGTCCCTGACCCGATCCGGTGAAGCTAGTGGCCCGATACTTGACGATGCCGTCTGCACAGGTCTGCACCCACCTCGTTTTCGACCTCCGCGGGTGGACTAACGATAATATCCTTCCGGAGCAAGTGAGGAGTTCGTGGAAGAGGAAGCGGCGCCCGGGCCCACCACGCCGAATTCCGGGCACAGGTCTCACGCCGCGTGCAATAGGTATGTATATGAAGGCTCATCTTCTCCAGTTGCACATTCGATGGGCCTCCAGAATACGCGGGATCTGGATCTTGAATCTTTTCTTCAGTACCCAACTGCGTACACCCCCCAAGATCCGCTGAATGGGGAAACAAAAATTATGAGTTATTCGAGAGCGATTGTTATATCCTCGGTGAAACCACCGGTAAGAGTGGGTTGATTTTTTATCCAACCCCACAGCAAGGAGTACGAGATCATTACGCTCAAGGCACCATAACATAACGATGAGAAAATGCCATCGCCATCGCGTACACGTGTATGGGGACCAAACATCGGGTGGCTTCATGCTGAGCTGCGGGCATGCTTGGCCGGGAGCCAGTATGGGAATCGCTCCACTCTTTAACATGTGTCGACGAACTTCTCCAGAAACCCTTTCTGTCACGATGTGGCTTATGCCGTCAATGCAATGAGGCCGACAGGAGAGAGAACCAAAAATGCCTACCTGCGTGCAACGGTCAACCTAACAGCGTGTGCTTTGGGATGCAAACATTCCACACCGACAATATGCCACGGTGGGCTGCGATGACTACACCGACTCGTCCTCAGACTTGCAAAAAGGGTGAAAGAAGATCATACCGCTTTCTATGTTGCATAGACACCTCGGTCTACGACCCTTTTGCGAAGGACTCGACATTTCATACCTGTATGCAATTTCGCAACTCGCAATGAGTAAATCGTGACTCACTTGCTACTGCTGTACATTCTCAACATTTCCATTTTTGGACATCGCGATAGCTATAGCACTGTACATCGAAGTAGATAAGTGTCTTAACGGGCACTACTTGTGGTGGCCACACAGTGTCGACGTTCATTAACGACACCGAGATGCAGCTTCCCTCCGCTAGGCTGGACTTCCTGAATTCCAAGGTTGAGGTTCATTTGGTGGGATACTTACCCCACTCAGGCATTTCAGTCTCGGGATAATAAATTTGTAAGTAATCACACTGGAGGAACTGCTCTGACGGACGGATGACCTCATCTTTTCCCATTCGCGGGGTCCCAGCCTGCATTCTCTATACCTACCTCTGTCAATGTAGCAAGCTTGGAAAAAGGCTTTCGCAGGGGTACGATATGCAAAACAGCAGGCCCCGGTGATCTCCCACTTTCTAGAGAGGTGAGTGTTGTCGACAGAAAAGAAAGGCACCTCACTAAAATAGGCGCACATGCACACGCACTTGGCGGGCACAACCAGAAATAACAGACATCCCAGCCGACGAAGGAACGGGGACCTGTTGTCGTATGTACAACAAATCAGTAAGTTAACCTGGCTCTTCAACTCCTCGCTAGCTTCGTGGACTTTCCAGTGCTTTCGATTACCTTAGACCAATTTTCATTCGGAATGTTGAGTAAGGATTGACATGGTTAATCCTCTTATTTCTATCGATGTCGGTTACACGCTTTCTCCCTCCTCCATAAGAACTCGAGTGCAGATTTCCGAGTTGACACCTTAAAAAACAGCCGTAATTTTGCGCAAAAGTCAGTGTCATCCACAGTCCGGCCCATGGCTGAAGTCCGCTTTCTCTGCCTGATGCGGACGTGATGCTTCTTCTCCTCTGTATCTCCCTCCCCACAGCCATTTGCGCAGGGTTCCCTTGGTTGATTCCAGCATCAACCACGGATCCTGTGTCGTTGAGCTCGCACAACCTTTCGACCAACTGCCGTGAACACCACAAGTTTCGGGCGTCATCGCGCGATAACACCGCACGATCTGATCCCGTGAAAAAACAAAATCTCCTGATGGATCTTCGGTCTGATGGAAGCACACGGTGCCTACCGCCCACCACCGCGATGGGTTGTTCCGCGTTATGTGTACGAGGGTTCAAACGTTCACCCGCACTCCATGCGATCGACAGCCCTCTTTTCAGGGGTACTACAACGTGCCTAGGAATAAATTGACGATCCGCATCCCTTTCCAAGCCACCAGGAAAAGTCCGCGAACGATATTCGTATGCAAAGCCACTGGAGCACTATGCGGATAACCAACGCCGTCAGCATCACGAAACTTCCGCCAAGATATATGGGGACGCCTCGCGTGTGATGTGCACTGCAGTCCACTCCATTCAGATACCCATTGTTCACGATCACAATTAGTTTTTCACGATATGTTTATCTCCGAAAACAGGGAAAGCGGAAATGGCTCCAGTATACGATTCGAAGTTTGGAGCAGACAACATGGTGTTACCGAAATACACGTCCTTGCGGCAAATTTTGAACAATATAAGACAGGAATATATCGCAGCGGAGTCCTCATTTATAAACCAAGGAATTAATGGAACAACGGGGAACAAGTCGAACTTCATGCAGCATGGGCCAAGCATGGACTGTCACTTACCCGCGAGGCACCCCAAGCCCAGGGCGGATCGGGCAGGTGCCTTCTTGCACAGCTCTTCACATCATGAACGGATGTCGACCATCCGGGAGCGTTTTCCTGTGTGCCCCCGGCCCGGAGGAGGGTGTCCACGTATACACACCCATCGTACGGACCATCTGGCTGGGTGTGGGCGTGGGCGTTAGCCTGCACCCGCGTAAGACGGGACGCCTGTGTACCGCCGCTACAATGCTTTTTTGCTGAGCGTGTTTGCAGTAACAGCCTTCGATTACTGCATGAGGCGGCGGTCTTCGTCTGGATCCATACCACCGCAACATGAGTGCGTGTTCGCAATCTCCGAGTTTATCCAGCGGTTCATCGAATCCTTATGAGACTTCTGGTGATGGAGCTAGTGAGAACAAGTCACATGTACGTCTAAAGAAAAGAGGTCAATACGATCCGAACGGTGGTGCCAAGGACAGCTGTGAGAAGCACTCCAAGTCGATGGCAAACCCATTTTTATCGCGCCTCGTCGCCCCCCACTGGCGTAGCGTGTGGGACAATCCATCGCAAGACGCCCCTGGATCATTGGAAGCACCCCACTGATAACGAACATGATTCCCAGGTACCGACAACATGGCGAACAAATCCCGAGTCACGCTGGAGCATGTCGGAGCAAGCTCTCACTCCACGACGACATGACCTTGGAGCAAAAGCCAGGGAGAATCCCGAACAGAGGCGCTAACATGGAAAAATGGTGCTTTGAGTGCTCGAATACGTAAAGGCACTTAAAATGCGGTTGGCTAACACAAGTGGTTATTCAGCGTCGGGTGATACCTCTACACCACTCCACAAACCCATCCACCGTTCCTACAGTCCAGTTCCACGTCACTTCCAAGGCAGCTTCAAATTCGCCATTGTCCCAATGTTGCTGATTGCTCTCAGACGTTTCGGTCAGGTTGAACCTCAGCACGTCCTTCACAGTGACTAACCCCCTCAGAGAGCCTAACTCCTCGACAAGGATGACACGTGGGCTTTACCAGAATTGTATTCAGCGGCGAGGAGCGCAATCCTTAGAAATAGACTTACCCCATGCGCTTGAAAAGCTGCATTACGATCTCGAGCTGTAACCGCGGAGACACGGTCAGCGGTGTCTATAAGAGTGACCCTCATCAACGAAATAGCAACCCGAATATCAAGAGGGGTTCATACCTGGTTCACCCAGGGCCACAGTTTAAGGACATCATTCGACGCCGTAGTCTCCAATAATTCAACCGCAACATCCTCTTCGGCTCCTAGAGCCGATCCCGACGTCACCCCTGACAAGACGAAGTCTTCCTGATCAGACACTTGTCGGCTGAATGAGCACGGCGTTTCCGGCAACACATCACCCATGTGTTGGGCCTTGTCTAAACCACGGTCATAGTTCCCGAGATCAGGTCTGTGCGAGAAAATAAAATACCTAGTACATAGCGCAGTTCGGTCCTGCCAATATAACCGGAAAGGGCCTTGGATGACTTGGAAGCCACAATTGGGAAGCCTTTCACATCGGTCGAAGCGAGTACGTCCTCTGTGAAGAAAGGCAAACAGGTTAACGAAATGACTACTCGTTCGCTTGAACGCCTTACCGACATCGTTGACACTCATCCCTGAAGCATACAGGAGGGTCATGTCTTTCTTCATCACCTCGGAGACTGATTCGCATCAGAAGATTCAAGGGTCCACACGGCATCACCAGCTTAGGTAACCCACCTGCCACGTTCGACGAATGATCGTGTTGATCCAGTATGGGGTATCCATTAAACCGAATGCTCTCGTCGGCTATCCCACGCGTTCCAATGAAGTCGCCAACAGCCTTCGTGACTAGAATCACTATCTGTGACCAAATAGCGGTGAACGTGGAGACGAGATACGTCAACAAGTCATGACTAACCATCGTTGGCAAGATGTAGGTTAGCGCGCCAGTAAGCTCAAACATCACGACAACGACGGTGACCGTTATTCGCATGACACCGCTCAAGGCGGCCGCAGCTCCGAGAAATGCATACGTGCCAGGGGTGATGCATGGGATATCCGGATCGCAAACAGAAAACATCCCAGACTGGGGATATGTTCTAATACAATCATAAGCTAGTCACGGAGTAGACGAGACAAAATCTTCTTACCTGTATATAGATTTGACGATAATGCCAACCATACGACCAAACGTAGCTCCGATAGCCATAGATGGTACAAAAATCCCTGCGGGAACCTTGGAGCCATACGAAATAACGACTAACCCCATCCGTATAACAGTAGCCAGAAGCAACGAGTTAACCATGTGCCATTGTGCGGACAGCCTTGGTCAAGGGTTCAATTCAATGGAAATACAAAGCTAGAAGTGCACTCACTGGCACAGGTTATCGTAATCACCTCCACCTTCGCATTCACGGAACAAGATTGACATCATCTCAGTCATGTCGATGCGTAAGAATCGGTTCGGATATCCGACAATCGCGGTCAAAATGACAAGCACAACAGCCTCTGCCACCGCGTGGTTTGCCAAGTGCTTCCGACGGAATGCCGCAACTTGCATATTAAACTTGACCATGAATGCGCCATATAGTCCCTGTCGGATAGAAATCAGGGTCCAATCCAAAAATCAAGGCAAGTTGTCACCAACGCCGAAAATTCCAAGGATCACAAAGAAGATGATCTCGAAGAAGTGCCAGCTACGGTTATATGTCACTTGGAAAAGAACGAGCTTGCCAGTGCGGAAGGGGTTCATGACCTATAGAGAATACATGAGGCTGCATCATGAAGTGTGAGAATATGCACGGACGGAAAGCGTGAAGGTAGCGACCAACGCACAGACAAAACTCCGCCACATGGTTTTGATACGGAATATGTGGCTCATTTCCTGTGGAGAACGTTCAATAGGAATTTGCCGAGAATGCGGACAACCTCGAGAAGTTACCTCGATTGAGAACAAGACGCCTCCGATTGGCGAACCGAAAGCGACGGCGACACCGGCCGCGGATGCAGCCGTGATAACCTCTCTCATTTTACCTGAAGCAGGCGTGAACACGAGTAATAAAGGCAAAAGAGTTGTCACGAACTTGAACTTCGCGAGAAGCGTCGGGAGCATCCGGCAACCAGGGACCCGATACAACAAGCAACGTGTACAGACGGCCCTTCTTTCCCAACTGACAAACCAGAGGCAATGACCAAGGGCTGTACCTGATTAGCACCCACACAAATGCACGAGTCAAGGAACGTACTAGGGTGAGACTCTTGATAAAGAACGTTCCAAACCCAAGGAACCCTTTCATAATGAAGCCTGCAAGGATGCATTTAATTTCCGAGATTCCAGAGCCTGCAGCATATTGTGCCATAGTGCGAACTAGATGAGCTGCCACAAATGCGAAGCTGGCCTGTAAACATATGAATCTTCCTATGAAAACAGAGTCTGATAGCGCATACTGCGAATGAAACATAAGCTGCCCATCGTCCTGGGGTGACTGAACTCCAAGGGTGCCAAACTGAACAAAATTCGTCATCGCTGTCGACTTCCCAACAGCAGAATTGTTGATTCAGCCACCATCCATCGCTACAATACCCATTTTTGATGTCAGAAAGCCATTCGGTCACAATGGAAATGAGAGCAGCGTTGACACCAATGAATATACCTGGCCAACACTCTCAGCCAAAAGTCCGTCGCTACGGCGGAACGGGAACGGACCGACCAAGGTTATCACGAACCAAGATTCACCAGCAATCACCAACTTCCAACATTGTGCCCACACCCAAGCAGGCGTGATTTCACCATTGGGGCCACGGTAGGCAGTGCGCGACTTGTCAGCATCACGAATCCTCCTGTTCCTCTCTATAATCGAATCTTGGATCCAGTCTAGGATAAGTTTACATGAACGAAACGAACGAAACCACGAGGGACACGCCGCAAACATACCGATAGTGGTAAAATCCTCGTATCGCCTAGGAGCTGGTGAGATCCACCAGAAATTGAACAAAAACGAAACAAACCGAATTTGTTCCAGTTCTTCTTCATATTCCTCACCATCCTGGGGTCGCATGTAGTGGCCTCTTTCACGAGTCATTACAGCCCGTAATTGGATCAATTGAACGCTCTGCTTGGTTGGTGAGATGAAACGAAATATTTGATTTGGCTAACTTAGTAACTACGACTACGCTTGACGTGTATCACGTGATCACTGTTACTCAGACCTTTGGAATTGGAATAATTGAACTTGAATTTGACCCTAACCTACAACGTTCTGGTCACTAACTTGAATAGGTTAGAACATCAGCTATCGGTTTGGGCAACTACGAGGTTTTTCTGTGAGCTTCGAGTTCCGTCGAGATCTCCTGACTTTGGAAAGCCAGCTATCTACATGACGGCGATCAAGACGGACATGCGCCTTTGGGGAGGCACGTTACCTGGGTCACTCCCGGGATGCTGAAGGTATGTAAGCTGGTACCTTCTTCATTCCTCCATGATTCTTCTGCCCCGATGTGATAGCTGTATGGCCAAGGTCGCGCGCATCACCCATCGTGAATTTGCGAGCCTTCTGTTGACTGGCGTGCTTACCTATCAGAAATTCTGATGAGTGCGGAGCTTTGTGAATCGCATCAAAGCAAGTGATGTAGGCGCAGCACATTATGTTACATGAATGGAGTCGACCTTTCTCCGAAATATCCACCGATGTTTACGGGAATTCTGACCCAAACTGTCACTTCCCTGGGTGAACGTGCGTCATTCGACTCGGCGGGCTCGGTCAGACCATATGTCCACGGTGACTCCGGCCATTGATCTCCTTTACGTCTCTGTGGTATCATGGTATGTACACGTCTTCTGTAATCTCCTCAGCGGACACGCTGTTTCATTTATAGCTGCCTAGACTCCATCTCCACAGCGTACGTACTGTGGACGCTTCTTTGGGCCGGGGATATCGTGACTATTAACCCACTAGCAGCGGGTTTCTTTAGCGTCCGATGATCGGATGCATTGAAACGGAATTTTATTTCCATGATCAGGGAGATGATGTCCCGTGTCACTTTATCTCACATTAAATGACACATTACAGCATCGACTGAGGGCCAGAGAAAGCCAAAAAAAACGCTCTCCGAAAACCCCGTTACTCTTTCAGCCTGTGTCAAGGTTAATCTCGCCTGCAGGCTAGTGCTTTTTCCGTGGCGGATCTCGGAGCAAGTTACATGTCCGTCCGCGCACACATCGTCGCCTGCGCTCAGACGCTCTGATGCGATTGATTTTGTGAAATAGTGCTGACACACGGACTGTACGCTTTCCGTTGTACGTCGTCACTTCCAAGAAAAAGAAGCAAAGGATCGGATCACCACGGAGGGCTCGGCAACACACAATAAACCGAAACGGACAGTAGGTTAACGTCTCTCGAGATCGTCTCTCGTCCACTTTGGAAGGATGTGGATGGCCGCGCGATCACCCCCTTCTGGAAGCCTCACCACATCAAGTACATACTTACTCGGATATGCAGGCGTATACGGCATTGGAATGTACCGTAAACATCTTGGTAAAGAAATTGCGCGTCCCGTTCCAACGTTTTCTCTCTCCGTCATGTCGGGGTAATCGGGATCAAAAACTGCGCTGCGTCGTGGGTACACGGTTCATGTTTGCTGGGTATGGATTTTATTTATTTCCCTCGTTTGGAGGCAGACCTATCTGATCCCGTGAGGTCTATGTGCCGCGTCTCTACATGGTGTTAAGAGGTGCATGAACGACCAAAACATACACACTCTGGCTGGCGTGACATCTTACGCGGACAAGTCGGCATTTCGTAAACTGTTCGTTCTCTACGCGTGCGATCCAGAGTCCCAGATCAGTGAACTTGAACTTGCAGTGCTGTCGGAACACCTCACACGACCACGATTTTGCTTACATCCCACACCAACGCAATACTAGGGGTCCGATGACAAATCTGGATGATTACAAAGCTAGCGGGATGACTAAGCCAGCCGAAGCCCTCGCTAAACCCCAAGTCGCGAACGCGGGCTTGGCCAACGCGCTTGTTCTTCGCTCACCACTATGTCGGCCACAGACAACGTCAAGGTACCCTTTTTCAAGAAGGGAAAATCACGCCCAACGACCACCCGACGTCGGTCGGGATCACCTGGACCGTCTGCCGCATCCACCACCAGCGCATCCACGTCGGCGCGTACCAACACAAACACTACATCTGAAGTTGTCCTCCCCACACGCAAAGCGGCTACGAACTTGTTGAGCGCGGGGACGAAACGGACGGCTGCTCAGCGCACAGAAAACGATGCTGATGACGACGAGCCCACTCGAGAAGGACCAGACGTCAAATGGACCACTGCAGGCTCCCACATAAACGCTGTGCTCGACATTATCGCCGGCGACGAGATCGAAGAGGTCCTAGCCAAGCGACGCCGGAAAGAGCGCGAGGAGCGCGGAGAAGACGAAGAGGAGGAAGCCCCAGACGGGCTGTACAAAGGCCAAAAAGCCTACCGCAGTCATTTGAAAAAAGACAAGGAGATACCCAAGGCGATGCGGATCGGTCCTCAGAGGAGTACGAGCACGATTCGGACCGTCACCATCGTCGATTACCAGCCTGATGTGTGCAAGGATTACAAAGGTACGTTTTGCTGCGCTCATTATCCCAGCGATGCCACGGATCATGTGGCTGACATACACATCACCTACTTTTAGAGACCGGTTACTGCGGTTTTGGAGATACATGCAAGTTCTTGCATGATCGTGGTACCTGTGAGTATCATTCAGGGTGTGTTATATTTTTTAGAAACGAGCCTGAACCCGGTGTTCTTAGACCTTGCGGGATGGCAACTTGATAAATTAGCCGAGAACCCTAAAAGACAAGTGGAAGACGTGTCCGATTCAGACTCGGACGAGGACATCCCCTTTGCTTGCCTCATTTGTCGAAAGCCATATACAGATCCGGTAGTCACACGATGTGGCCACTATTATTGCTCATCATGCGCGGTCAAGCGTTACGCAAGGAACCCAAAGTGTTTGGCATGCGGTGCTCCGACTGGAGGCATATTCAATAGAGCTGATAAAATCATCGCCAAATTGAACAAGACAGAATCGAATCAACGTGACGATAAAGAAACCGGCGACGATAATGGAGCTATCGAAATTGAGGGACTTGCTGACCAAGGGAACGAAAGTGCTCAAAGTGAGGACGAGGAGGGTTCTGAAGACGAATAGTAATTCAATATGCTGTATGGTCTCGAACCTTGTCGCATCCCTGGTTTTTGGCTACAATCTTATTCCTCATCCTCTCTCCCCCGACAGGACGGTTTGCCGGCGGATCTTGCAGCGTGGCTTTACTCATCGCATTGCCGGTCCGATTTCAACCCGATTGACAGCGAACATGGTGGTTACGTCGCATCGTGAACTTTGAAAAGAATTTAAAAGAAAGAAGCAAGAAAACACAACCGACGTGCGTTGGTTTTGTGGTCCGCAGGTCCCAAACTTACTCTGTTCCTCTGGCCAAGCACTGCCTCGGCCAGAATGGCAACGAGATTATCCCTTTGCGTAAACCAAGGGTACTGGTCACGTACCCTGGTCACGAGCGAGGTCCCAAGGTACCATTCGCGGACGTAGATATCTCGTTTTTGAAAATCAGATGGGAAACGCAGGGATCACCTCCATCACCTTCCTAATGGTGTTATCAGCGAGACGAACGGCAGATCCACCAGACATAACCTTTCTTTTCTAGGCGAAAAAAGATCGCCCTTCTTTCGCGCTCCGAGGACATTTCATCAGCACTGCCGGGATAAGGACGGATAGCAAACCAAATCAAACCTGTTCGTATGGTCGTTGCATCTGACCAAAGGGGATGACACGTTTCAGGATCACGCGTCAGACACGGATTGGCGGTGTATGTATATGTGGTGGTAGGGCGCAACAGTGTCGTTGCGGTGAGGACCCGTCCAGTAAGCCTTGAGGCTTGTGTTCTCCCCCCTCTTTCTCTCCCCTTCCCATATGCCCACACGCACTCATCACGTTCTGGAGTTTGTGCCAGTGGCCAATCGACGCGAAAGGCGTTTCTTCCGGAGTGGTTCCATGGTTCCGCCGGGTTCCGCTGCGGATGTGATTGGATGAGGGCGCCAAGCCACATAATGTATCTGTGGCCAAAGGGGCAAGTCGAGACCAGAACGATGGCGTGTGGTTGGGACGCTCGCCGATCGTACATATCCAGAAGTGGGTCGGACAAACTGCGGGTTGAGACGGCCGAACCCGCGGACGTAAGTACGTTGAGGGCGCTTGTCGACCTCACTGGCAGTGTCTTACCCGACTGGCGTTTTTCGGCTTTTTCCCCTTACCTCCATATCGCACATCCCACGCCAACCTCGACCGTGTATACGTCCCCTCTCTCCCCCTCCCCCCATTTCTGCGGCGAACAATGGAGATCGCGAGGTGCGGCGGATTCTAGGGGGATGGCGTCATTACTAACCTGCCCTCGCGCTCTAGAAACGGAAACGGATACCGAGAGGACACCGGCAGTGGCGCGTTTTGCTGCCGAATAGCGATCCTTGGACGACCACGTCCTCCTTCTCCCTCGCGCGTCGCTGCGATGCAAATACGGACGCAGATACGGGTCCACGTCACCTCAGTCCATGTTCCGCGAGACAAGGTGGTGTTGTCATCGCTACTGCGCGCGCGCTCCACGAACGATCTCGTCTTATCAATACCATTCCATTCCATCGCCGATGACGCCTTTTGTCCTTTTTATTTTGAATGAAAATGAAAAATAACGTGAAATTTTAGTCATGGACGCCGACGTGTCGGCGTCCATCTGCATCTGATCGAAAACAAGTATCTGCCGTGTGCCTATACTCCACGATGAGACACAGCCCAGGCTAGTCGGCCCTTGCATCTCGCCGAGCCGGGTGCTATTCGAGTGAAGGTTGATCAAACATGGCGGATCCCTGAGATGAAAGGTGTTTTTCCCCCTTTCTTTATTTTCCGTGACCGTCTCACGTCGTTCTTTCTCGCCGTATCCGTTGGTTCGGGATATCCATACCATGGTCACGTGAGCGTGGCCAGTGACTTATCAGTATGTCAATGTCATTCTGATACAAAACGAAGACGCGTCAGAGAGGGTTAGGGTGATATGGGGGGTTCCAAAAGATGTTCCTCGATAGATCCGATTCTGAGCGTCTTTTTTCTTTCCTTATCGTACCATGCATTCATGTTTGGGCGTGAACGTGCATGAATCGCATGCGTGGTACACAAAAAGGTCGGACACATGTGTTCAACTCAGGACTGTTACATTTTCAATTCCTGTTATGACGTGACGAAAAAGAACAAGGTTGTAGTAAGCAGAAAAGAAAGGAATTGAAATAAAAACTGATGTTGTGAAACCAGGGAGTCCGGCACCGGTGCCGGATAGACGAATCACGATTTGAGTAGATACCGGGAGAACGGAGCGATAATATGGGGTCAATTGATTCGAAAAAGGCGACAAATATATGTATCGTTGATATCAGAACAAAACTGCGGGCAAGGGACTGAATGGAAAGGGGGAACTGTATCTTGGTACAGTAAGGCGCCGGCCGCGTGATACGATGATCCTTCCGGCATAGTACCTATCCGTATGGATGGGCGCAAGACGATTTCGAAATGCAGTATTGGGAGGGTTCTGAATCCATGGCACAACACGTGTATCTTTTGTAATGCCAGGGATGAAACGGATTGTAAGAGGGTGCGTGGCGTGTAGCCTGCTTTTCAAAAAAAAAAAAACAATGGCAGGAAATTTGAAAAAAGGGACGGAAGAAAATAGCGAATTATGTGAAAACCTTGTACACATATACATATACCTGGACCTAAATATACTTATATGCATTGGGGGGGCGGGAGGGTACATGCAAATACGGTCGAGAACGCGTCCATACAACGACAACGACAACGTCACCATCATCACCAACACGCACGCAAGGGGTAGGGACGAGCTAGAATCATCCCAAACCCAACCCAACCCTACTTCCCTTCTCATTCCCTTCCCCTCTCACACACGTGGGGGTTTGAGATGAATAGCAAATGACTCACGAACGAGGATCATTCAGAATTGGAAGAAGGGATCCACTCAAGTCCCAACTTCACATAAACACCCTCCGAGCCGAACCTAGCTCTAATTCCACGTTTCCAGGTTCCGAGCTCCAAGCACACCAACAGGCTGGCGAGAAAACTCTATCGAGGCATCTCATCACATCCATTGTCAATGTGGCGTTTGAGTGAATCTGCGCGACTAAAGTCTTTCCGACAGAACCGGCACTTGTGCAATACCGGTGATGTGGCGTGTACCGTCTCGTAGTGTCGCCGACGATCGTGCAAGCGCGTAAAGGAACGGTCGCAGAGGTCGCACGGGTAACGTTCGCCGGCTGCAACGACGATCGTACCGGTATGGGTGCTGGTGTGTGCGTGATGGTGGTGGGAAGACCCGGGGCCGTGTGCGGTGCTGCCTCTGACGCCAGTGCCACCAGTGGCATGTGTTGTCGACGCGGGGGGCGCGTGCACAACGTGCTGCGGGTTTGGGGACATGTGATAATAGGGTTCGACGGTCGACCGAGGACGTGCCGAAGAGGCAGATCCAGCGGATGAATAGACTTGGTATGTCTGAGATGGAGTAGGGATGAATTGCTGCGGAGGATGGGGGTGGTGTCGAGATAGCTGTGGGCTTAGGTGGCCTGAGGGGTTGGGCGTCGCATACGAGCTCGTAGGGGAGCTAGGTGAGGGGTAGTGCTCGATGGCGGAGCCTTGTGAAGTGGTCGCGTAATACGAGCGATGGTCGTCTGGAGAGCTCTGCGTGGCATAGGGCGAATAGGGATACTGGGGAGGGATGTTCTGATGGGCTGTCGAGACAGAAGCTATCAGCAAAAATAGATGTGAATGACAAGAGTGACACACCGATGGATCCGGCGGGCAAGTGGGTGGCCGGGGTGACAGCGGCGTATGCCAAGGTAGAGTGGTGGGGAGACGGATCGGGATAGGGCGGGGCATACTCGTCGGGGGATTGGGACGGATGAGTGGCGGGATGGCCCTGGTGAGTAGCGGAGGAGTAGTGGTTGTACTGCATTGGAGGACTTGATACGCTGGGAGGAGGGCACTGAAGGACTGAACTGCAAGAGGGCGAGTCTCACAGGAGGGAAGGTTATATACGAAAATGTTGTTGTAATAGGACGGGCGTCGCCTGCCATAGCATGTCTTAGCAACGTACCTTAATGAAAGGAGGTGTTACTAAATCATTACCTCTCAGAGAGTATAGTAAGGCCGGGGTGGAGTACACGCCCATATCATTCCGGTAGCCATCGTGAATTCGGGCGGAACGGGAGCGATAGCGAACACGGGGCGAAGCGTGGAGAGATCTGGAGAAGGGCGATGCGAGTCCAGGGACGAGTCGGATTCGGTTCGACGATGGCGTTGGAGATGTCAATGGAGTGGGATTGGCCGGGGGAGAACTTGAGAAGGCTCCAATTGGACAAGTTCTCCGTACGAAGATGCGACACAGATGGCCAAGATCTCGGAACTTTCGATGGCTGAACAGAACGGCTTAGCTGCTGTGCAACACACACGCACTCTCTCTCACAAGCACACTGAGCCATGCCGGCAGAGAAGAAAAAAAATAAAAATGGGAGGGTGAGATCTGGCGGAGACGCATAATTGGCTAGAGTAGGCCAAGTTCGGTTGGGTGGGAGAGTACCTGAAACTTGACTTTCCGAGATCGAGAAGGGATCGTCCCTGGTACCGTAACTGCGATATATCAAGCACTTTAAATCTGCGTATGATGCACCCCATACGGCATCTTGATATGGGGGCCCTTCAAAATCTCTTTCAACTTGAAGCACGCTCCTTTCATCTAACGTTAAGCGGAAAGATCTAATATGCAGATGTGATTCCAACTGCGCACAGCCTACAGAAGAAGAAGAGAATAGAACTATCAGACACTCCCCCCGCCAAACTTTAGTTACTTTACCCCCGCTTAGTCGCTCTCACCCAAGCGCGCGCGCCCACCAAACCTGGATCGAGTGTCGGTGTCGTGAGAACCCCATCAACGTCTCAACGTCTCGCCATCGGGCAAGCACCATACACCACATCACAACCTAGTCCCGAGGGGATGCCGGGGAATGCCAGCTAGGCAAGCCTTATTACTTCACGGCCTGACTCATTCCGGTATCATCACATCCTATCGGTGGCAGGCATCCATCGACGGGCTCGGTCTTCGCTGGCAGATGATGCACCAGCAAACTCGAGATCGATGGGCGCTCATCAATCATGTCAGATTAGCCTCCCGCAGCCGTCGACCACCCTGTTTTTAGTAGACGTCTTACTGCCTTCTTCTCAGAAACGATACCATGCCGCCGAGATACTCGATTTGTACCATTGTTCGTAAGTATCGTATTAGCTTGTAGCGACCCAAAGCTTGAGCTTCTTCATGCCAGTGAAGGCAAGACGCCAAGCACTTGCAGTGACGCAAGCGCGTAAGTGAGCCAGTCCCGTGCGATGACATTCGTTCTCAACCCTTTTTCGTGCATCCAGTGCCGTTCCCCCGACCACACCGAGACGTGTAGCGGGCTTTTCCCAACCATGACGTGTTCCCGCGACCGTACCGCGATCGCAAGCTCTTCTTGTTTGTCGCATGCATTGCTCGCTCGTATACACACGCGCGATTTGCATCCGCCCATGCGCGTAATGCGTAAATATGTATATTTTATATAAAAGGACCGGTGGGGATAGGGAGGTGGAGGGGTTCAAAATTCAAATCGCCATGAACGTCATCTCGGGAGCGACAAGGGCTGCGTACGACCGCTCGCAGTAACGCGGGGGGGTCGGGTTTTGATTCCATCCCGAAATCCGAAATCCGAAACTCGGTACCCGGCATTTTTCAAGACCACCGTCCTGCCACGACTGACTGGCGACGTTTTATATCGACACACACACGGTGATGGGATGGAGAGGGAAACCCAAATGAGAATGGCTTCACAGCAAGGTCAACAGCCTCTTCCGCCAGGTCGTGAAATGGGGCTAGGAGTGTGATGAAGAAAGACCAGCCATGCAATGCGACTGCCTCGAGGACGGAACCAAGGCACTGCTGATGCCCAGGCAAATAAAAATTTCCGTACTACGCGTGTCGCAAACTTAACCTTGCCCCAGGTTGCCCTGTGCTACAGATACACATAAAAAAGTGACTTACCGAGATACTATAGACATACTTTTACGCACCGACTGATATGGCTTTGAGCCCTGAGCTATTATAGCACCATTGGGGATTCGCCGGGCAGGGTGATGACAACGACAGAACGACTAAGACAGGACATGTTTTATTTCATTAAATTTTTTTTTGGCGAGATCGGTATGTCACAAGTGAATAAACAAGACCAAACAGCCGTGTGGTCGCATCCCCCGCAAGACATGCGTAATCACCAAAATGGCTCCATTCGACCTCGACGCGTGCATAGAACAACTCCTCCGAAAACAGCTCCTCCATGAAGCCCTTTTACGTGAAATATGCGAAAAAACAAAAGAAGTACTCATGAGAGAGTCCAACGTCGTCCATGTCTCTGCACCAGTCACCGTCGTCGGTGACATACACGGGTGAGCGCTTCTTGGCCTGTCGCCATCAACGCCACTCAACCATCCTCCAAGTCAGTTTTACGATCTCATCGAGATATTCCGTATAGGTGGTTATGCACCACATACCAACTATCTCTTTCTCGGTTAGTCCCCCCTGCACACGATCTCCAAATGACTCACGCTTCGTACCCAGGGGACTATGTCGATCGTGGTCTCTTCAGCGTCGAGACCATCTCTCTCCTGACCTGTCTCAAGCTAAGATACCCTGATCGCGTCCAACTCATCCGTGGCAACCACGAATCCAGGGCGGTTACTCAAGTACGTCTTTATCTCCCTCCTCGCCTTCGTCCTAACCCGCTTCTCTCTCCACAGACATATGGTTTCTACACCGAATGTGTTCGTAAATATGGCTCGTCACACGTGTGGACGTACTTTACGGACATGTTTGACTTCTTGACACTCTCTGTCGTGATCGACGACCGGATATTTTGCGTCCACGGTGGTACGTGCTGTCTAAACATCTTTTCTTCTTGAAACAAGGGGTGGTTTTGATAGATCGCTCCTTCGCTAGGTCTCTCGCCTTCTATCCATTCAGTCGATCAGATCAAGGTCGTCGATCGGTTTCGAGGTAGGCCTTGCATTTCGTCCCTTCTTGTTCGAGGCTCCGCACCTCATGCCTTGGTAAATGGGTTCCCTTGGCAGAAATTCCTCACGAAGGACCCATGGCCGATCTCGTGTGGTCAGATCCAGATGCAGAGAAGGAAGATTTTGCAATATCACCTAGGTCAGTGTGGTCTCTCCCACAGCAGGGGTTGGTGTGTGGGTGGCTAGGCTCCACATACTCCACCCTTCTGCTTCTTCTCACGTGTTGATTGCTGATGTTCCCTTTCTTCGTTCATGTGTCGACGTATTGCATACAGAGGCGCAGGGTACACCTTTGGTTCAGGCGTCGTCCACAAATTCCTCGAGACGAACAACATGTCGCACATCCTCCGTGCACACCAACTCTGCATGGAAGGCTATTCGTCCCTCTTTGACAAACACCTCTCCACGGTATGGTCCGCCCCCAACTATTGTTATCGTTGTGGCAACTCGGCGAGTATCCTCGAAGTTGGGCCAGGTGGGAGTATGTACTTTAACGTATTTGAAGCTGCGCCGGAGAATGAGCGGGATGGACCGACTCATCAGGCAGCGCAGAATGCGGGTGGTAAGGTGGGTAATGATGTTTGGCTTGGTGTTTTTAGGGGATATGTGTTTTCGTTCATCCACCCTCGCCAATCCGCTCTCGTTTACACCATAGATATGCTGACACGTGTGTTAGCTCCCCGAATACTTTTTGTAGATGCTCGGCTCGGCTCCGCGTGTCAATACCTCGACGTGGAATTTGCGAACATACACGCGGGCGGCCCGAACACACCCTCTTACTCATCACCGTCCTCATATATCATCATCGTTATCGTCACCTGCTTTCCTTTGGGACGCGTCTCGGACGCTATATCCGTGTGGTATCATGCCGCATCCACTGGACCCCTCGCTGCACACCCTTGTCATTCCGCACCGCCCCTTCCCCCCCTTTCGGATGTCATCGCCCCCTTTCTCACTCACGTCGACGTGGATGAGCTAGAATCGATGGTCGATCGGAAGGATCGTGTCTTGTATCGTGTTTTGGGTGTTGTATGTTTGTAACAGGGCTGGTTTGGATGTCGTGTGTGAGTGGGGGGGTATCATTGAGAGGTGGTCGTATTCGAAGAGAGGGGACGGTCGCTATAAGACTCGACTAGACCTAGATGTAGATCAGATGGCGATACCACGTTATCAAGCTCTCTATCGACTTGTTTCGAGTCGTCCACGTGTGTGTGTGTTGTGCGTTCCGACTCTGCCAGTGGTTTCGGGCCCCGGCGGGGGTACCTTGAACTTGAAGCTTGATTTTTCCACCCTCACTCCTTTTTTCCGGTATCCCCAGATCTTGTGATGATGTGCCAAAGGTAAAACCCTAGAAACCCACCGAGTCAAAAGTCAAGGTTAAAACGGTGGTAAAAGGCCTGGACGGTGACGTTTGGCATATGGGATGATACAGTCCGCGGGCCGCCGAGGTGGCCATGGGGGAGAGAGGGAGAGGGATGTGTGATCCCTTTTACTCTTTTTCTGACGATGTGTGTGTGTGTGTGAGGGAGAGAGAGATGGGGCGTACATACATCACTGGCACTGGCAGGATCTGACTCGGTAATAACCCGCGAAGCGTAGTATCGTCTGACGCTCGAGTCGATCGATACAGTCCGGGCCCAAAGTGCGAGTCGTACGTGGCTGAGATGTGGTGGTTCAAGCGCTCACCCCCGTCATCGTCGGATTCAGATTCAGATTAGGGGGGGGAGGGAGGAAAGGAAGGGACAAGGTCCGAACTTGAATAACAACTGGCACACTGGACACTGGACACTGAGACGAACCGTCGCGGGTATCGGAGACCTCTCGAGGGGTGATATGTTGGCAGGTGTCGCGTCACTCGAACTTGAAGTATGTACAATCAAGATCAAACATTGGGTCCATGGGCTCCGACACGCGTACCTATGACAAGTGCGAAGTAGGTATCGGTCCGGACAAGTATACCGTATACGATAGCGATGGATATCATAGTAGTGAGCACCCCAACTTGAAGTGACACGGTAAGCGCGCGACTTGCAAGTCGTCCACGCGTTCACGCCTTTTCGAAACTACCGATTTAAGAAGAAGGGAGGAACGCCTATGACAGTAGTGACAGTGACATTGACGCCGGGCGTGTTTCTTCCGACCGATCGCGCGCGCGCGCAAGTCAAAGGGGGCAAGGCAGGGCGGTGGTAGGAGATGCGAGTTACATACAGGAATAAAAATTCGTTATCCTATCGTCATATCGTTCCCTCCATACGTATTATGCGTGGATGTTTTTAGAGCGTCTACACGGACATTGAACACGGAAACGAGATAAACAAGCGAGGACGGCAAGAGAGGGACGGAAGAAACCGAGCAAGGGGTTAAATGCAGCCGAAGAACATCCCCTCCCGTTGCAAGTCGCTGGCAAATCCCGGAATACGCCAGTGCCACGTGTGTTTGGGGTTGAGACAGTGGGAGCGATGAGTAAACTTCCGGGCAAGATTGATGGGGCAGAGGAGAGTGGATCCGAGGACGGGTTTACCGACGGCAAAAACCGATTGGATGGGGGTTAACAAAGCCCAGGTCCGCCGTTCCAGGGACCTAGCGTTTTAGTACGTCCGCCACGTCATGTTCACGTCGCGGTCACGTCCGTGCGCGTTTGACGTCCGTCGTCGCCTTGACCAGGTCCTTGACGAACATCACTCCCGCCATAATCCCCGCCACGGCCCTCGCACGGCGTATCCTCTGCACGAGCATCAACACTACCCCACACACGCCGGCCCACATCCACACCCAGGCCCACTTCCCCCATCGGCGCCACCACAACACTGCGAGCGTGCGCGCCAATTCACGCAGGCCCCTCCGCACATGTCGGACCGCGTGTGGGCTCGATGCGGATGCGATGGCGGGATAACCAAAAAAGGGATTTCGAGGGGAAAAGGGTAGAAGGGCGATCGTGGATGGGAGGCGGTGGAGAGCCGAGGTTGGAGGAGCAGCAGAAGGTGAGATGGGAATTGAGCCGAGGAGCCGGTGTGGGGAAGGGGGTGCGATGGGGCGATCGGTAATTGGTGGCGGCGGCGGCGGGAGACGGTCCATTTGATACGCTGAACGAAGGGCATCGTCGATTTGATCGAGGGTCGGCAATGAGCCGCCATACTCTGTGTACATCCATCACACATGGAGGATCAGAGACGGAACACCCCAACGGACGAGACGAATGCAAAACGGGCTGACCTGCGGGCAATGTGGCGGCTGAACAATAGCTCAGAAGCTGCGCCTTGGAAGGAAAAAACACACGTGCGATGGTCGACGAGGGAAGCACACGCCTCATCGAGCGATGGCATCAGCACGGGACGAACGTGGCGATCAAAACGGAGAGTGAGACATACTTTGCCACCGACCAAGCACCTGAATGTATCCACGAATAATTGAGCAAAAAGACTGGTGGGGCGGTCGGGATCACCCTGTGCATCTTAAAAACATATAGGGTTTAGGTCAGGGACTTACCCGCCGCAAGCATTCCAGGATATCGTGGTATGATATCGGTTAAAAGCCATGAACATAGATCGAGATTCTTTATTATTTTTTTCGGAACTTAACAGACATGCGATTGAATACAAGGCAGGAACTTGGACCTACAGGGTTTTGTATTGAAACGCCATGAAGGTCGACGAGGACGAGATACTGGAGCGGAGCAGAGCCGGAGTGGGCGTAGTGATCGCGAATATATCTGAGATGAAGGCGTAGACGCTCTACCTCTTGTAGAAGTGCTTCTTTGACGGAACATGACAAGGATTGGAGGGCAGCGAGTTTGAAAAAGACCAGGGGGCGACCGAATGGATCGGCGATCGGCGGCGGAAGGCAATGGAATAGAGTGGGGATGGGTAGGAGAAGGATGGGGCGGAGAACGTGTAGACGCCATATTGATATGGTGTGGATCTCTCGCAGGGTAAAATGGCGGATAAACTTGTGACGCTAAATGAAGGAAAGGGTAAAAAGCGTTCGAGTGAGGGTCGTGAAGGGGTGTGGATGAATGTGCCTGGCGTAGACCACTTACCCGCAAGAGCCGGAAAATCGATGCTGCAGGCGGTGGGTGCAATGGGGAGGGTTAATATAGGGAGGGGAGCTTACCGGTGTCAGAGAGCCATTCGGAGAGCCAAGCGATGTCGGGGTTGGAGAGGGCGAGTTCGAGGGCGAGCTGGGGGGCGAGATCGTCGTGTAATGTATGCAGGAGGGCAGCGACATCGGACCTGGCAGTGTCATATTGGAGTATGAGCTCCCTGTTGTTGTTGTCTTGGAGATGGCAGTGAATGTCAGCCATGTTCAGCTGACAAGAACGTCAAAATCATCACGGGTTAATGATATGTTATTCCCACGAACAAAGATACAAGTTGGAATCCCCTTGTTGTCGTCGAGCGACACTGATGAGGACGTGATCGCTTATCGACGTGGGACTCCACATGAGAAGGGGACTATAAAGGCTAAATGGAGGGTGGATCAAGTGTTCATCCTGGACCTGGACAGTCCCGTCGTCGTTAGATAGCTTACCATTACCATCACACGACCAGATGCACGTTCGATGCGGGTGAATCGTCCTTCCGACCGACTCGCTGCTGGCAATGGACCCCAAAGCTATAATACTTCCGAGTCTAGTACCGTTGGATCCGAGTCGTAGTACCGGTAAAGGTCACACCCGCACCCTATAAGTTCCTTCCGGACTATCCTTGTCTCCTCCTCTCATTCATCCATGGGCAACAACGCTTCTGCTTCCGTCCCTGCTGCCCCGCAATCGGTCCCATCTCCGACCCTGCACAAACCCACCCAGCTCTTCCAGGGCCGTCGCGCCCCACTTCCCATCCACGTCGTCGTCGTCGGCTGTGGCCTTGGCGGTCTCTCTGCTGCCTACTGTCTCGCAGAAGCGGGCCACAGGGTCACCATCCTCGAAAGCGCCCTCGTCATTGGCGAAATCGGCGCAGGCATCCAGGTCAGCCCAAACGTTACCCGGCTCTTAACCCGATGGGGTCTCGGCGACAAACTCAAGCAAGTCGCCGTCAAACCCGAAGCACTCACCTTCAGACGATGTACTTCTCGCCCCTTTCCTGTACCCCCGCCTCTCTAACCCCGCTTCATATCCGTAGGGTCCACCGGAGAGACCATCGCATGGACAAAGTGGGGTGACTCAATGGACGACACGTATGGCGCGCCTTATTATCACATACACGTTGAGTCTCGACCCTCTCGCGTTCGCCACCCCGAGCGTCTGTTTCTGACGGTGGCGTGTAATACAGAGAGCCGACTTTCATCGCATCGTCTATGAGCTGGCAGAGCCTCATCCTCGCGTCACCATTCGCACCAATTGCCGCGTCGTCGCCATGGATCCTTCCATACCCACCCTGACCCTCGAATCCGGCGAAGTTGTTCGCGCAGATCTCGTCATCGGCGCCGACGGCGTCAAGAGTCTCACACGCGAATACGTCGTTGGCGGCCCTGACAAACCAACACCAACGGGTGACGCCGCCTACAGAGCCATCATCCCGACGGACCTCTTGCTCAAGGATCCGGATCTTCGTTTACTGGTTGAAACGCCCGAAATGGTCGGTTGGATGGGCCCAGGAAGACACATCATGGCTTACAACATCGTACGTCAGTCCACTCGTGTCTCTGTGTTATCCCCCCATCCCCAACGAACAATTCCTTCCGAAAATGGATTCAGCCCACCGACTAACGTAGCTTTCCTAGCGCGCTAAAAAGGAGTTCAACCTCGTCCTTGCACACCCCGACAACGGTTCGGTGGAGTCTTGGACGGCCGAAGGTAACGCTGACAAGATGAGAGCTGAATTTGTGGGTTGGGAGCCACGGTGCGTGCGAGCTCTTCCGACCTTCTCCACACGATCGCATTAATGGGTCGTGTTCTCATCATATGGTTATTCTGTCATAGGATTCAGAAACTCCTCGCGCTCATTCCCTCGACGCTCATCTGGAAACTCATGGACCGTGCACCATTGAGTACGTGGGTCCACAAAGACGGCAGGCTAGCCTTGCTTGGCGATTCGTGTCATCCAATGCTGGTGCGCATCCACGAGCTCCTCTTCGAGACACCCCTGACTGAGGACTTTGTTCCAGCCATACCGAGCACAGGGGTCTGCCATAGCCGTGAGTACCCGCTTTCCGTTCCCATCTCGTCCACTCTAATCTAACCAATCCCGCTACTGCCGTCCGTTCATGAATCGCATTCTACGCCCCAACGTGTCTCACCGTGCGAAACGCACCTGGTGCCGTGTGTCCCGATGATGCCATCATCGGCGCATCCCCGCGCTCCAGATCGAAGACGCGGCCGTCCTCGGCAACCTCTTCTCCCGCCTCTCTTCCCCCGCCCAGATCGCCCCTCTCTTGCGCGCCTATCAATCCATCCGCTACGCCCGTGCCACGGCCACACAAGCCGCGTCCCGGTTGAACCAACACATCTTCCATTTACCGGATGGGCCCGAACAGGAGGCGAGAGATCGACAGATGGGAGAGGTGATGGAGGTAGCGTTGAGCGAGGTGGGAGAGGATGTGAGGAGGAGGGTGCGTAGCACGGCAACGGTCGTAGGCCCGAGCGCGGGTGTGGGTGCGGGTGCGGGCGGGGTTGGAAAGGGAAAGCAGGGAAATGCCGCGGTCGTGGATCCGAGTCGCGGGAACGCGAATTCGTGGGCAGACAAGGAAAAGAGTTGGGTGCAGTTTGGATACGATGCGGATGTGGAGGCTGAGAAGTGGTGGGCGGAACATGGCCACAGAACGATCGGGCCGTTGGCGCGCATGTGAGGTGGGGAAAGGATACCTTTGGCAAGTCATTTCGTGGGGGAGCATTTCTTGGATATCACCAATTTCCTTCGTCTTTTTCCATCCACCTTTTTTTTTGGTTATCTCATTCTTCTATTTTGCCTTTCTTCTGCTATTTGCAATGTATTCACTGCCTCACGAAGCGTGTACAATCTCATACTACCCTCCCATTCGTGCATCAGATGTTTGGCGAGACCAGATACAGTAGTAATTCCATACATCAACAAGAAAACGGAAAAGAACAACAATGCATATCATACGTTTATCTTCGTGTGACTCTGAATCAGTGATACGAATGCGTGTATGTGGGGGGAGTTGTCACGAATGTCCATGTAAGCCTCCGACCAGCGCAGACCCTCCTTTGTCGATAACATTTGTCACGCCATGTGCGAAACCAAAGATCAAGATCAGGATCCAGGACGTACACGATTTCAAAAGTGTAAGCAAAAAAAGGTCGACGATGACCGACCGACCGACGTGAACGAAACCGAACCCATCAAGCACCAGTCGTGGCATAGTTTGACGCTGTCGACCAGACTCGCAATCTCTCTTGCCCCGCCCGGTCTCGGAGCCCCGTGTGTGCATTCGAGGAATCGTCTCCGGTCTCCGGTCTCAAGGGTACAGATGAAGCACGTGCGCACGATTCGGAAGCCCCCGCAGTGGAACACTGATGTATGCCGTAGGGCGTAGGGTGTGGCGTCGTGTGATGTCATAGAATGTCCCGAGTTCACCCATGGGTGATAGGATGGTGATTGTAGGTACGTTGAGCGTACGTTGAGCGTACGGTACGGCGACGGTTAGTTGCACCACGTGCGAGTGCCGACTTGTGAGGAGCGGGTTGATAGTGCATGCGTGTATAACACTATTTGCAGTTCCACGTTCCACGTTCCACTGCCCATGCACAACAGCGCGATCAATGTTTGGAGCCGATCTATGTAAATATGAAAGTCAAACCTGAAATCCATCCACAACATGTATCGTCCGGGAAGTGTTTGCTCACTTTTTATCAAGTTGCATAAATCCATGTTTGTAGGTCGAACAAATATGATATGTTTTTTCGTTGTGGACCATATTTTGATGGTTTTATTTCGGGTTTGGCCAATTGCGTGTTTAGCTCGGTGCTAGATACCGATCGCACCGTTGTGCCAACCCCATGTTGTGCTATATCGGGTTCGAACGCGCCCGAACCGCGTGCGGGGTGCTCTGGGCCCCTGTGATACCAATTTTACTCCTTTAGGGGAGGGGACGCCAAAGGTTTTCGGTGAGTGACTGTTTTTTTTAATGAGCGGGAAAGAAGTCGAAGCTGGAAGGAAAAGAAGTCAGAAGCAAGGTTCGCATACGTCCACCCGCAGTCAACAGTCGTTATCGATATCGTGATCGTAAGCGTGTTTTTCGCCCTTTGTTTATCTTCCTGTTGCAGTGCGGTCCGATCCTCGCGCTTCGCTTTTTTTCCCGAATAGGGAATTCGAATTGGCCCGTGATTGCGTTTGTTGACCAGCGGCTCAAAAGGTTGGGTGGGTGCGTATGTGCCTCGAGCCATCCATGTACATGCCGCACGACGTACTGCCTGTTTTTTTTTTGTTTCCTCCTGGGTGAGCAGAACAAGCATGGTGCTTAGAGCCACCAAGGTTCGAGTCAGACCGTGAGGGCCGTTCGAGAAAACGTTGTCCATACCGTCAACCATGGACACACGATGCAGGGTATCAGGATAGATGAGCGCGTGGCGCGTGCAGTGGTCTGTGCGCTCGGGCGGTGTGGGCGACCCGCGGAAAGTGACGCGAGTTATAAGCATAGTGAAGTGAAAAGAGGACGCACCAGCCCACCCACTCTGAAAACACTCGATCGGACCAGCCCAGGCATGAGTCAAAGGGAGCGACATGCTCGTCGGGAAACGATACAGGGGTTCACCTCTTGGGGAGCCGGGTAAGAATTTCTTCCGAAGATCCCCCGACGGACGGCTGACGCAGGTACCGGGAGGACGCTTCTTTCATTTAGCCAAGAGAACGAAACACGCGCTCGCAAAGCGACACCGATATGCAATACGTTTTGGATTCTCGCCTCCTGTTTATCCCCCCCCACTGATCTGGCGTTTGTCGTCGTTAGTCACCGCATGTTATGTGGGATCCCGTTTCCACGGATTGAATCGGTAAGATATCACGCCATCGAGACATTTTTGGTGCCGTTCATGCGGTAAACCATGCGATATAGGGAGGTCTGGCTCCATTGGAGCACGCGACAGCCTGTCGGTTTAGTTGGCTAGGTGGGTGTTTGCGCGCGATATGAACCGACTGTGCGCAGCCAGCAGTAGGCCACGGGCCACGGCATGATGGGATCGTGAAGGCTACAACTGTCCGCTTGTGTTTGCCAATCCATCAGGAGAAAAATATCAAGGTATCCCTGGCGAGCAGACATACTATTCAGATGACGGGGCATGCGCCGCCGCAGGAACGATTCGGAAAACCTGCTGGAAGGTGAATACAACTTTTATTTTTGGTTTAGTTCAGGGTTTTACCCATTTTGGAACCACGCAGCCAATCAGAGCTCTCGCTACAGCGGGTCCTGAGCGGGATAAGAGTCATCTCTTGTCCACGTAAGAGACTGTCTGTGCAGATGTGGGTCGTCGAAGGGTTTGCCGACATATCGCCTCCCTTTTGCTTGACAGGCGGTCGAAATCCCGCGGAATCGGGTTTAATTCTGCCACTTGGAGCTAAAAGCCGTAAGAGCCCCAGAACGTTTGCACGTCTAGATAGGACCCGTCACATGTTTCAAATAGCCTTACCTTGATGTACCGCCTCGGATGAAAGACGCCTCGTGATATCTTCGTATGGTCAGAATGACTGTCTTCAGATCCCGAAGTTTGGACCGGTCTGGGTTGGGGAGACTGTCGTGATATGGGTAATTTGACCATCAACTAGCCGACTCGATATGAGCGATGCTTACCCCGAAAAGAGCGTCACGTCCGCGGTGCATGATGGTTTAAGCACGATCCCGTGAGGGCTCGATTCACGAACACAGTGATGAGAGGGAGCTTCAAACTCAGCCGAGTCGGCACTGATTGGCATTGGGTGATCTCAATCAATCATTTTCTTCTTGTTTTGATTGGACTCGTCGAAGTTCGCGATATGCGTAGGTGTTATATGTTCGACAATGAATTAGTTGACACTGTAGTATGAGAATGCGATGACTCAGCTCAGAGCATAACGGACAAGTTACTGTAGGGTATAAGTATTGGTGTTACACCGAGTAAATAGGCCATATTCTGCGCAGCTTCAGTTGCGAATCTCGCCTGGTGAAGTGGACATGTTACATTGTGTTGGAGGTCGTCACGAACTTCGTCAAACAAAACGCTGTCAAAGGAGGTTCTTGCCATTCCTGTCATTTTCCAAATAGACGTCAACAACTCCCTTCCACAACGGGACTCACCGCCCGGGTTCGAAAGATCCAGAAAGTTGCCGAACAGTCATGGGTTTGCTAGAAAATGGTGGACCTCCGCATCACGCAAGCATATGCAGTATTCTCCTTTCATCTAGAATTTCACAGATGAACTGTTGTGCCTTATAAAAAGGGAGCATTTAGAGCCGTCTTCCTCATCACAATATCTTCCAAACTTGTACGAACAACATCCCCTGCTCCAAGCATCACCTCAGTTTCAAATACTTCACAAATGTCCTTGATTCACTTCTACTACGACCCCACTACCGAGTTTGATCGTCTCTTTGGAGACACGCTCGCAGCTCAGTTCTGCCCCCGTGCCCGTGCCCCCGCTTCCTCGACAGAAGCCAGGCACGCCACACCACAACACCGCGATGTTTACCGTCCGAGGTAGTTTATCTTCCCCTCTCATTTTTTTCTACTGAACCCTCTCTCTAGATTGGACCTTCACGAATCCGAGGATACCAATACCGTGACGGCAACCTTCGAACTGCCCGGCTTGACGTCAGAAGGCGTTGCAATTGACATCCACCAGAACCGTTTGACGGTCTCTGGAGAGTCAGTCAGTTCGGACTCTCAGGAAGAGAGGAGCTACATCATTCATGAGCGTCGCTCCGGAAAATTCTCCCGGACGTTGCAGCTTCCCCTTGGGACCAAGGTAAGCCCACGGCCTAATTTTTCTCTCGACATCGGATGCTAACGCAGTGTGTCAGCCCGAAGATTTAAAGGCCAGGATGGAGAATGGGATCTTGACGATCACGTTCCCAAAGACCTCTCCCGAACAGCAGGCCACGCGTATCGCCATTCAGTAGATTATGAGATGTCCTGCCTGGATATTTCAAACCGTTGATTTGTCACGAATGAGGTACCGTGTAGCTAATACGGTTTACTAGTTTGTAATCGCAGCACTGAGAGTCAGTCTTGATGCATAATGTATGACGGGTTTCTCCTTAATCCCACTATTTTTTCATGTGTTGAAGCAAAAAAGTTCGACTTCCCTTCCGACATATCTGGCGTTATGCCGTTGCACCTACCAACTTGAAGCTCATCAAATGAACGTTCAATTCCGTCCACAGCGACACCCGTCATCTGGATCTACGTATGTCGTTAACGTCATGTGAGTGATATCAACTTCATCGAGGATAAGAAAGATTCGCCCAGAAGATCGCCGCAGGGTAGTTTAGCACAGGGTGTCTAAGCTCAATATGAATTGATCACCACGTCATTTCGATCGATGCAATCGGAGCTGCCTCACATATGGCCCAATCCAGCGGAATACAGGGTCTGATTTTACCAGTGGGCTCGCCAGATCGATCTTATTAGCTTTGGAAACATCGGGGACAACGCCTCCGGATGTACCCAGTGAAAGGTGCCATGGCGCGGGAGTCCAACCTCGAAGGATCCAATCACGCATTCAAATTGTGTCAATGCGGACAAACCTGGCAAGATGAGAAATGTAGAAGAGAAAAGAGATCCGGATTATCGTACAATTGGGACATACATGAGACGGGGTAACTTGGCACTTCTGCTTCAAATCCATGTTGTGAATCATCCCAATGTGATAAAGCGCCACTGCCTGTTCTCTAACTGAACCCACTCCGCTTCCTCAACTTCTGTTTGCCCTACTCGGTATGCTACACCATCTCTCCACTCGACAGCCAGAAGGATCAATGTTATGGTGCCGCGCACTGCAACCACTATGAAGTCCTGGTGTACGATTTCGGAGCGGTAATTGGTGGAATTTGGGTCTGGATAGAAATCGGGAGAAGGGAAAAGTATATACTCCACCCCACCCTGGACTCTCCAGCGTCGAATGACCTTCAGGTTCGCAAGGCTGGTCCAGAAGTGTAACTGGCCCATTCTGGAAAGGGAATGTTGCGTGAGAGACTGAAGCTGTTGAGGCTGCTCGTTCTTCCATAGAGCACGAACGCGATCGCCTGGATGGCCCTGCCATGACCGTTCTTTAATCCTGACTAGCTGGTGCTCCACATCCACTATATCAAAATGAATCACAGGTCTCACGTGGCTGCTATCCCCAGCACGGAGAAAAGGAGGATGGTTCGGGTCGTCTCCCGACCAGGCTGCCCAGCTCCAGGAAGGTATTTGGATCATCTCTTTGGAGCCGTTTCTGTCGAAGACGGGGACCTCGACATAGTTTCGTGCAGAATAACCGGTGAAAGACCATGTCATTGCGTATGAAAAAAGTGATTCTGGAAGGCCCCAGAAGAATGTATCGTTTTGAAGCGCTGCAAGAATCTCGGAGACACCGTTAAATGCGTTCAGGATATCTGTTTGATAGGTCAAACGCCGTTCTCGGTAACTGGAGAGTAGGTCGTAGTAGAGATTGCAATACTCCAATGACTGCAGAGGTTCCCAGGACAGACCATCAGTTGCGGATTTCTGAGGGAATGATAAACGAAGTCGGTCAATGTCCTGGACTTCTTCTAAAGCTCGCTCTTCCGAGTGCGATGCCGCACGACAGCTCCAGTAAACTTGACTCTCCGAGAACACCAACACCCTGTTGGACAAGACACGTTCCTGAAATGTCCATGCCCGCTGTGCCCATATCGTGTCGTCGATTCCACTTGGTGTTCTGTGGATATCGATGACTGTCAGGAGCTCGCAGTTAGCAAGCTTCAGGATCTTCTGCACCTGTGCACGGGATCCCCGTTCGACACCCGGAAGGCCACTGTTTGCGTGATCCCCAGCGGCAGCGATTATGGTGAACAGAGCATTCGAATAAATCGATCCCATCTGCATGATCTCTGCTTGCTGCATCTTCAAGTCGTTTTGAATGATACAAAGGGAGTCTACCCATAGGTAGCGCTCTCCAATGTCATGCACTAGGGTCATGGCATCTCGGATGGTGGCGGGGATAGGTAACGAGCACAAGGAACTTGTCTTCCGGAGATCGTGGGTGTTCTCCAGGAGATGCTTGAATACGGGGGCTATGCCCCAGACGTAGCTTAAAGCAATATAGCGACATTTCGAAGGAGTTTCCACAAGACACGACTGGATCACATCAACCACAAAGGTAGGTTCTCTGTCTCGCTCGGCCTGAAGTCGCAAGGAAGGCGTGCAATCCTTCCCATGCTTGCTTTCACACTGGTGAAGCCATGCACGTATGAGTTGTGCATTTACTTGCGTGGAAACGTATCTGCCACCGATTGCGTCGAGGAATTCTTGTTCCGGTTGCGGGGCGGCCGCAGTTGCGTATTCTAATTCGGCGCAGGATTTGGCCTTAACCTTGATCTGACTGTTTAGCATCAACTGGATAAAATCACGGTTGCTGACCTGGAAATTCAGAATGTAGTGGGTTGACAAGGTATCCCTCGCTTTGAGTTCCCAAGGGAGGGAGGGGCCTTGGAATTGATTCGCCATGGACGTATCGAAGATGACGGAAGCCTGTGTGAGATGGAAATGTGTGATGCTGGGATCTCGAGCCCTGACATTGCTCGGCAATTTGAAGTGGCAAAACTCTGCGCTATCTCTTATACGACATTCACCATCGAGATCCGAGGGCTCTTTATCCAGGCTTTCCGCGATGAGCCTGCAAATGTCGCAGGTTAAGCGCCGACCCTTGATTTCATCTATCGATCCAAGAGCGAGGTAAGCCCCATGTCTGCGCTCGATCGGGGAGGTGGAACAAGGTAACGGGTTGCGGCAGGGATGGAGAGGATGTGTCAGGCATTGTATGTCCAGCTTTGAGCACACCTCACAAAGCTTCGCAATCGAATCTGAGGCTTCCATGGCTCGATCGATGGCAGACCCTGAACTTGTGCTTACGTAGGCACTAGCAATCTGCCATCGAATTCACCCTGTGATTGGACGGAACTCTCTCTCACCGTCCGCAGTCAATAATTGCGCCGAAGTTGCGTGTCGTGCTAAACGGTAGTAAGAAGCAACTTGGTTGTTGTCTACAATGTTGCATATAAAACGTAGTGATGGTCTCGGGAAATTCGCAGTGTGCTATGTTTGGATATATTTATTTTCTGGAAAACTCAAAATGCATTGTCGGAAAATTCCCTGGGTCATTGGATGACGTGATAAGTACTTACAATGGCCATTATAATTATGGTAAATTTAAATGGGTAGTTAATGACAAAGAAAAGATGTGAATGTTGTATTGTGGCATTATAATGGTCATTACCATATGGGGGGCGACATTATGATGACTAATAATGTGACAGGGCAAAAG
>JBBPRF010000131.1:0-54615 GCA_038092875.1 Lanmaoa pseudosensibilis
TCTCAAAGGGGAAATCAGTACTTGAGAACCAAGCTATCAAAAAGGTTGTAGGTGAAGTCTAGGTTGAGATGCATGAGAGAGAAACAGAAAGGAGAACAGTTCTCCTCAACACCATATGGAAAGTTTGTAACATCCTCCCTCCTCATTTGCCGCTGGAGAATCCTAGAGACATCACTTTCCCGCCTTTGGTCTTGAGCACAGGCAAAGACAGAATAGTAACCTATGTCCTTGGACTCCATGTACATTCATCATGAACATCATCCAACAACTTCATTGTCTTCAGTTGTTTGTTCAATTGGGTCTTCTTCAACCCACAACTGCTATCTGAGATGCCCTCACCCTCACACTAAACCTCCTCCATACTCAAACTGTCCACCATTTCTCCACTCAGGAAAACACACAGTAAAGCAAAGATCTACCAGGCCAATTCCAAAAAAATTAGAAAACTATCCCTTTCATTCAAGGTCTGGCACCATCATAATGAATTTCTTCACCCTTATCTTCATCCCACTCTCCAACTCCAAAAGGAGACCCACATTAAAGAAACCTGCCTCCATTTGAGATAAAAATGTCTCACCCATACTCCTGACCCCAATCCACCACTCCACTCAAGGGGAGCTTTGCTGGAGTCCACAGTGCTCTTGATGACATTGCAATGCAGATGGTTCTTCCACCATCAGTTCCAGCCATGCCACTCACAGCACCAATTCCCATATCTCTTCTATGAGGTACACTCCTACCCAATTCTGTCAACCCTCAACCTCGCTGTTGTTTCCAAGTCAGTTTGAGGCTTGGAGAGTGCAGTGGATTAGAGACCACCCTGGGGAACCTGCACCCCCAGCAATGACTTCACCTACTGTCTGCCTAGGACATCCTCTTCCTATCCCACTGTCATCTTGATCTGGAACCCCTAGATCTACCTGTCCTCCCACTCACACCACTCAGCTGAAGCTTGGCAAATCCCTCACTGCAAAGCCTGAAGCATATGATGGCACCAAAGATAACTTCATCACCTGGTGGCGAACTGTTCTCATCTACCTCTAAGGCTTTGAGGAGCAGCCTTCAGATCAACAAAAAATCCTCATCACCTTGTCTTACATGCAAGGAAAGAATCCTACTGGCAGGTTTGCAGACCTTGCCATCCAATGAGGAGTTGACAATATCTGGTCATTCTTCACTTTCAAAAAAAACTGTAAAACAACAGTTCCAACCCACCAGTCTTCAATGACAGGCTGAGGAAAAGCTCTTCACCCTTTAGCAAGGCAAAGGTTCTGTGGAGGACTACTTTATGAAGATGCACCAGTTGGCACTAGAGGCTGACTTCAACATCAGGATCAGTGGTCATATAATTGTAAACCAGATCTGAAAAGGTGCTAAACAAGAGCTCATTGATTATGTCAAGAACATCAATGACAAGCTTATTGACTCGACTGACATCAGTGAGTGGGAGCTCACTCTTTGTTGTGCTGAGCAGGTCCTTCAGAAAAGGGCTGACTGCCACAGGATCATTAATGCCACCAGTCCTACTTACAAACCATACTTCGCATCCCACCAGCAAGACAAGCCAGTAACCACTACTCCTGCTGCAGCTGCTCCTACAGCATCTATTCACCCAAATCAAGTCAGTACCTTCAGAGCTCAAGGCAGAGTTCCTATGGATATCAGCAAAGCATGTGCTGAAGGAAAGTGCTTCAAATGCAGAGGTGTTTGGCTGTGCAAAGAACATATGAAACCCCACCGCCAGAACATGAGGATGCTGGATTTTAAGGGAGTCCGCATTTTCTATCAATCTGATGAAGAACTGGTGGAAGGGATGAAGCATGTGGAAAAGGAACAGAGCAAGGGTCAGGACCCTAAGAACTCTCAGTCAGGTTTTCAGTTGTAGGAGTAGATAACAATTGTTCTATTCCTGTATCACCTAAGTCATTGAACAATAAATTCTCTATACTCACCATTCATGATCAGACTGAATGAAAACTGTCTTCCTACGCTGTTCCCTTTACTCCTTCTTTTGTGGCTGCTGTGTGCCTTAAGGAGGAGAAACAAATAAAAATATTAAAACATGAAACACCAAAGATTGAGGATGCTGTGTGCCCACTTAGGCAAAAAGTACAAAATCAGGATTCACCTCAATCCTCTTCAAATGTGGCTGCAGAGTGCCCTAGGAATGAGCAATCTTGAATGAATACCATTGACCCTTGGTCCATTCATTGGATCAAACAGGTAATTGATGAAAAACCTGAAAAATGTGCTATTTCACATATAAAATCCTTCATCCATGAGTCCAGAAAATCTGAGGTCTCTTCCAAGTTAGTAAAAGATCTGAAAAATCTTGAATCAGATCAGGCTTATTATGTCCTTCAGGATTTACAACACAAGCCTAAATATACTTGTTGAGAAGAACAAGACAAAAAAACAAGGAATGCATTAGAAATTCCAGTGACTATTAAAACAGACAATTTGGTTGAACACCAGGTCACCACCCTCATAGATTCAGGTTGCACTGGATTTTCAATCAACCAAACCTTCATCACTGAAAAGAAATTAAATATGCATAAACTCCCAAGAAATATTCCAGTCTATAATGCTGATGAATCCACAAACTCTAGTGGTGATATATCAGAATTTGTTATTGTAGAACTACATGTGCTAGATCATAAAGAACAAATAGCACTTGTGGTAACCAATCTTGGAGTCAATACAATCTTCCTTGGACATGATTGGCTCAAATTTCATAATTCTGCAATTGACTGGACCACTGGTAGAATGGAATTCCGATGTGAGGATGACCATATGCCAGGACTAGAAAGTTGTGAGGATAATGATGACAAAAAAGAAGAATGCATTCGCTTCTCAGAAGGTGAAAGACTCTTCGAACTCAATGTCGAAACATACATTCAGGCACAAGAAAACATCTCCACTAAAATTGCCACAGAACAATTTGCCAAATCTGGTAAAGGCAAAAAGATGTTCAAAGAAGCTGTACCTGAAACATATCACAATTTCGAAGATGTATTTGCAAAAGAAAACTTTGATGAACTCCCACCTCAAAGGCCATGAGATCATGCTATAGAACTCATCCCTGGCAATCATGTAATCAATTGCAAAACATACAACCTTACTGTAGACAAGCAAAAGGAGCTCAATGCATTCTTAGAAGAAAACCCCCAATCAGGAAGAATTTGACCTTCCAAATCTCCATTCGCATCTGCTTTCTTCTTTGTTAAGAAAGAAAAAAGATGGACATCTCCACCCGATACAAGATCATTGGAAACTAAATGCCATCACCATAAAAAACTGTTATCCATTGCTGTTAATCACTGAGTTAATTGATAAGCTCAAATCAGCAAAGTACTTTACCACTCTTGACATCAGATGGGGGTACAACAATATATGGATGGCAGAAGGAAATGAATGGAAGGCCACATTCTGGATGAATAGAGGTCTTTTCAAACCCTTAGTGATGTTCTTCGGACTCACCAATTCGCCTGCAACTCTCCAAACAATAATGAATCATCTCTTTAGAGATCTTATTAATAAAGGAAAAGTTGTAGTATATATGGATGATATCATGATCTTCACAAAAACCATTAAAGAGCACAGGAGGATTGTTCACGAAGTATTACAAATATTATGTGATAATAAACTCTATCTCAAACATGAGAAATGCTTCTTTGAAACCAAAGAAACAGCCTATCTTGATTTAATTGTGTTGAATAATGAAGTCAAAATGGATCCAGCTAAAGTCCAAGCCATTACCAATTGGCTGGTTCCAACATCCAGAAAAGAATTGAAGGAATTCTTAGGATTCCTCAACTTCTACAGGCGATTTGTCTGTGACTTCACTCAAAAAGCCAAGCCTTTAAATGTGCTTACCTCAGTCAAAAAAGACTTTGAATGAAACACCACATGTCAAGAGGCTTTCCAATCTCTTAAGAATACAATATTCTCTGCCCCTGCCTTAGCAATGCCTACAGATGATGATCTCTACTGAATTAAAACTGATGGATCTGGCATCAGCATTGGAGCTGTCCTCTCCCAAAAACAAGAAAATGTTTGGCATCCAATTGCCTTCATTTCACGTGGCCTTAATGATGCTGAACGCAATTACCATGCAGCAGATCTTGAGGTTTTAGCAATTATGTTCACATTAAAGGAATGGCGACAATATCTTCTTGGAGATCATCAACCATTTGAGATCTTGACAGACCATAAGAATCTTGAATTCTTCTGTAAACCACAAGACCTCACTCATCATCAAGCCAGATGGCAACAATTACTCCAGGAATATCACTTTATTATCCAATATAGACCTGGAAAAACAAACCCTGTGGATCCTCTGTCCAGGAGGCCAGATCTTGGAAAGGGGGTGGAATCTGATAACAAACAACAGACTCTACTTCCCGATAATCTTTTTACCTCAATCAGTAATGAGGCTGCAGTGCGCCCTTCCGATTCACCTGAAGAAATTCACATCAATGCACTTCTTGCAGAAGAATATGAAATCTGCAATGAGGCTGCAGAGCACCCTTTAGGTTTATTAATAGACATGCAAGAATTGGTAATAATGTGAGTTCTTCAAGAACATGAGGGAAATTCAAACTCCAACTCAATTGAAGATCTTGTTGCAAAATTACAATATAAAAAAGAAAAATATGCACAAGTCAGACTTGAAAAAGAAAATTCCTCATGGAGTGAAAAAGATGGTCAAACATTCTGGAAGGATCTTCTATACATTCCTAAAGATGAAAATCTAAGGGAACGCATCCTGAAAGAAAACCATGATCATTCTCTCACCAGACATCCAGGAATTCACCAAACACATGACCTTGTCATGGCAAAATACTATTGGCCATCACTTCACAAAGACATTGAAACATATGTAAAAGGATGTGATCAATGCCAAAAAGTTAAAATCAAAACAAGTGCTTACAAAACCCCTCTAAATCCAAACAAAATCCCATCTGCTCCTTGGGAAATTATCTCAGTAGATATTATTGGTCCATTGCCCGAATCACAGGGTAAAGATGCCATCTTGAATATTGTAGATCATTTTTCCAAGATAATCCACATCTTTCCCATTTCTGTCAACATCACAGTGCAAGGTGTTGCCAAAATCTTTAGATATCACATATTCAAACTTCATGGAACTCCAAAGAAGGTGATCTCAGATCACAGTCCACAATTCATCTCTTCATTCATGAAAGACTTATATATGCAACTCCAAATCGAGGCAAATCCATCCACAGCTTATCATCCACAGCTTATCATTCACAAACTGATGGACAAACTGAGAGAGTAAACACAGAGATAGAACAATACCTGCATATCTACACCAACCACAGACTGACTGATTGGGCTGAATGGC
This sequence comes from Lanmaoa pseudosensibilis, assembly GCA_038092875.1. Taxonomy (NCBI): domain Eukaryota; kingdom Fungi; phylum Basidiomycota; class Agaricomycetes; order Boletales; family Boletaceae; genus Lanmaoa; species Lanmaoa pseudosensibilis. The sequence goes on from JBBPRF010000131.1 coordinate 5,369, forward strand.
TACCCCTTGCAAAATTCATCCATAATCAGTGAAACACAGTCCATGGTTACTCTCTGTTCATCATCAATTATGGACAACAACCTCAAATTGGAAATGATTATCAAAAGGAAATCCAAAATCCATTGGCTAAGGACTTCGTAGAACAAATGGAAGCAACGAGATCTGAAGCACAGATTGCTCTACAACATGCAGCTAATGACATGAAACGCTTTCATGATCAACACGCTAAAGAATGTCCAAAATACAAACCAGGTGATCTTGTACTTCTTGAAGCAACCAATATCTAATCTGATCAACCACCTAAGAAATTGGATGATCGTCACTACAGTCCTTTTAAGGTGCTGTCAAAAATAGGCAAAGGAGCATACAAACTCAAACTCAATCATTCTTGGAAAGGAATTCACAACATCTTTAATGAGTGTCTTCTTTATCCTTATCACCCTGGGCAATTTGCATCCCAAAAACAACCACCACCTCCTCCACCAGTGATTTTTGCCCAATCTGAAGAACAAGAGATTGAGGAAATTATAGATTTCCTAGAACATCATGAAGTAATTGAATACCTCATTCATTGGAAAGGATTCCCATGTGAAGAACATGAATGGATCAAAGAGTCCAATCTTATCAATGCTCCTAATGCAATTAAATCTTTCCATCACAAACATCCCACAGCACCGCGATCAAATCCTCGTCTTAAACTCCAATATTCCATAATCAATCCCAACTACACTCCAAAACAAGTAGCTCATATATTGTTGATCGAGCAACCTTGTTTTTGTCCAATTTGTCACAGTATTGAACCTTCTAAATCCTCTACTTCTTTCTTCTCTTCTCCCGATTTCATCTCCTTTTGCAATTCTCTTACTAAACTAAACCATCCATCTTTATATGAATTACCACTGATCCAGGAGTCTCAGTCTTAGAAAGGGGGTAATGTCATGAACAGTTATTTTCTTCACCTCTTCACATATTTCACATTATCACACTCTAGAACATTGTGTCATACCCTATACCCAAAATGACATCATACATACATCATTGACCAGCCCTAAACTGGTCCGTGCACATTTTTATACAGTATATATAGTAGACACTTTCCATGTAAACTCCTCAGTTTCAGAATTTTTATTCTTTGCCTTGAATTATTCAGTCTTCAGATTGAGTCTCTTGGTGAATCCTTACACCATCCAGAAACTATCGGACATCACTGCCTTTCGCCATTTTCATCTCAAGAAACTGCATGCATAATTCAGTCTGCACATAAGTTCCTTTCTCCATATACTCACATGTGATCTCTGCCCACATGTCCTTGACAGTGGTCAATTTGTGGATTTTCAGCACAGTCAAGTCCAGGATGCACTGGGTAAGCAAGTGCTTGAATATTCCCTCATTCTTCTTTCATTTAGTAACTTCTTCTTCCTGTGCAGTCATCAAGGGAGTGGTGTATGATGGCTATGCAGTGGTCCCATTGAAGTGACCCCACATGCTCTTTGCTTCAACAGCTACCTGAAAACAGAAAGAAAATATTGCCCAGTTCATGCCTTTGATATCAAGCTTCAATATGTTGCTCAGTAGTGTGTCAGTGGTCATAGGGGTGTCAGACATGGCTGATCGATCAGCAGGTTATGGGTTAGATGGAAAACCTGTGAGAGCACAAATAGAATAAGGGCAGGAGCACACGGCTGGATAAACAAGCTCAGTCATGTGTGGTAGAACAGACTAGTATTGATATTTACCTGGATAAACAAGCTATGTATGTAGTTAGTATTAGTTTGGTATAGTAGGAAAGTAGCTCACCTCAGTTGCATGCAGTAGAATGGATTGAGGTAGCAGTCGTCAAGCGAGAGGCTATATACTGTTGACTATAAGTACTCAAGTTTATTTGGTATCATATGAAATGAAGGGTCAAGACAAAAGAAATACAGGCAAGTATGTAGGAAAGTTCAAAAGCACATGGTACTATGACAACTGAGAATGTATCTTGATCCATAGAATTGTGGTGACAGGGTCAATGAGGAGCTGCACACATGCTTGCTCATTTCAACAAGCCTATCTTTGTAGGGCTTAACCTGACAGATATTTATGATGGGGTGAATCTTAAAGTGGGAAAGCTTCAGCTCAACTGCATTACTTCCAACCATCTTGGTAATCTTGTAAGGACTGAGCCACTGTTCTGACAGCTTCTTTGATGCACATGTCAGCTGTCAATTATTTGTGGATAGCCACACTTTATCCCTGACTGTGTAGCGTGGGGCATCAGTGCAGTGTTTGTCAGCCTGAACCTTCATGTGTTCCTGGGCCCTTTTCATATTACTTCTAGTCTCTTCGAGCATCTTTGCCATAGCATCAGCAAATTCCAAAGTAGCTGGTGCCTTGGAAATGTGTTGTTCCATGCCCATTCTTGGCATATAGGAACATGTGATGTGAAAGGGTGACTTCTGCATCAAAGCTTGCTTCTTCACATTATAGCTAAACTGGGCAATCAGTAACCAATCAACCCAGTCATCTTGCTTTTCAGCTGTGAATAACTGGAGATACTGCTGGAGATCTCGGTTTATACATTCTGTCTGCCCATCTGTCTGTGGGTGATGAGTGGTAGATAGTTTAGGGGTGATACCAAGCCACTTGCAGAGGTCCTTCATAACCTGCAAGGTGAACTGTGGTCCGCAATCCATCATGATACTTCTCAGAAGTCCATGATTTTTCCAAACATTATGTAAATATAGGCAAGCTGTCTCTAGAGCATACATGGTCTTGTTGCATGGTATGAACTCAACTTCTTTTGAGAATCTGTCCATGACAACCAGGATGGAATCCTTTCCTTGACTTAGGGGTAGATCTATGGTAAAGTCCACGGTAATGTCAACCCAAGGCATGTCTGGCACATCCAGGGGTTGTTTGACATCTAGACGAGAGCTGAAGTGCTGATGCCAGTTGAGATCAGCAAGTTGATCTCGAAATTGTGAGACACATGATTTCACAGGTTCAGCCTTGCATTCTGTGACATGATGGGCCGCATTAAAAGCTTATTTACCTATCACCATTCCCCCATACCAACCAGCCGCAGGAAACTTGCATAAACGCCATGTATACATACGTCATATGGTTACACTTTTTATTTTCGGATTAGTTCATGCTGCCGATGGCCCGCTGTGTACACATTGTTCCCACTCAGTGGCACTCACTCTTCTATTTCCAACATCGACACCACGGCTGAAATGAATGGCTGTTCAACACTCTTTCGTAGCTCGGCAAGCCCTCTCATTGGCTGGCAAGCACCTAAACGATCCCAAAGTGTGTCTTACAGCATGGGTTACTAAACACTTCTAAAACGGGTCCTCCAAAGCTGTTGGCCACTCGGCTATGTTTGCTGATGAACCCAGGCTACTCGTTCGAAATAAATATTCAACATCATGGCACAGGCTACAGCCGATCATTGGCACTCCGCTGTGTGATTCGGTTAAAGGGTACGTAAGTGATCATGAGCGAGGTTATTAAATATACGAGCAGGATCGGAGTGATAATGCAAGTATGCATCCCTTCAACATTTCGCTCGTGTTGCTCGTGTTTATTCTTCTCGCAGAGGCGCGTCTTTCTCCAGTCGTGCTTCACGAGAAACGTGATACTATACCATCGGATTGGGCAAGAAAGAGAAAGCATGACCCTTCTGCAGTGCTTCCATTACGATTTGCCCTTACTCAGTCCAACGTCAACCAGATCGAACAGTTACTATACGACGTCTCTCACCCACAGTCTCCAAACTATGGCAAGCACTGGACTCCCGGACAGGTAGCAATGAGTTTTGCACCGTCAAATGAGACCATCACCACCGTCCGTAGCTGGTTGCTTACCAGCGGCGTAGATGCTGCTCGTATAAAATCGAGTCCTACAAGGGGGTGGCTGGAAGTGTCGTCCACTGTCGGGGAAGCCGAAGAGCTCCTGCACGCAGAGTACTATGTCTATGCCCACAATACCGGTGTCGAGCATATAGGTGAGATTGCAAATTTGTTGTCGACCGTAACGACTGACTCAAGACATTAAAGCATGTGAAAGCTATCACCTGCCAGCACATGTTGCTGCTCATGTCGATTTCGTCACTCCAAGTTTGAATTTCGATGCCAGACTCACCAAGCGTAGTGGGGATGCGACAGCATCCAAAGTCATACGACTCGTCAATGGACCCAAGATCGCTGCTGTCGGAGAAGCTTCCCCTCCCTTGATTGATATCTGCGACCAGGCTATTACACCCATTTGCTTGCGAACACTCTATTCGGTAAACTATACGCCTCGTGCAACAAGTCAAAATTCCTTTGGCATTGGTCAGTTGTCGCAGGAGATATCTTCGGGTTTAGTTTTGACCTGAGGGCCTAGTCACCTTCACGCCTCAGACATTTCTGCAAAGCGACCTCAATCTCTTCGCGCAAGCCCTGTCGCCCAGCTTGTACAACGTTACCCCCAAAATGATATCCATTGATGGCGGTGGGTCGATTGAATTAATAATAACCTCTTCTCCCCCTCAATCCAAAGCACAGGTGTGTTGCAGACCGCAGTGCAGGACCTGGATCATAATTTAGAGCCCAACCTTGACTTCCAGTATGGCCCTTGTGGGACCGAACCAGACAGTCACGCTCTATCAGGTTGGTGATATCAATGAAAGTGAGCTCGTGCGACAGGTATACCTACATACGTTCGTGTTATTAACTGGAGGTTTTGGTTACTAGGCGCCACCATGAATAACTTCTTGGATGCCCTCGATGGTTCTTATTGTTCCTTTCTAGGCGGTGATGACCCAACCTACGACCGTGCCTATCCCGACGACGAACCTGGTGGATACCAAGGTCAATCTTTGAGCACCTGCTTTCCTTAATTCTGGCTTATCTATAGCAGGAAAGGACTGCGGTACTGCTAAACCCACTAATGTCATCTCGGTTTCCTATGGTTACAATGAAGCCTCCTCCTCGAGTTCCTACGCTGCCCGTCAATGCATTGAATATGGAAAGCTCGGTCTCATGGGTGTCACGGTGCTGTTTCCCTCAGGTGATAGCGGTGTTGCAGGTGTCGATGGCACATGTCTGGATGGTGATGGTAGGTTTGTCAAACCAGTGTCAAACGCCGAGATCACAACTTGCTCTGTAGGTTCGCAAAGCATCTTTAACCCAACATTTCCTAGCACGTGCCCCTACGTGACTTCTGTAGGTGGGACACAAGTGGTAGCTAACAAAACTGTTTATGACCCCGAGAGTGCTCTCGCGGCTGTGAACAGTAATGGAGTGGGACTCTATTCCGGCGGAGGATTCAGCAATTACTTTGCGATGCCGGCTTACCAACAAGCCGCGGTTTCGAATTACTTGAAGAATTATGCCCCTGCATATCCAGGTGGTATCTGGAACTCCGCTGGAAATGTGGGTATCTGTTAGGGCACAAGCCGAGTAGCAAGTGACTGATCTCCTCTTCTCCAGTTCCGTGCGTACCCGGATTTATCTGCCAACGGAGCGCACTACACTGTGGCTGTGAGTCTCATCTCTTTCTTCATTATTATTCATTATCATTTCCGCCGACCATTATTCTTGGTACCCAGATCGATGGAAAAGGCTATGATGTCGCAGGGACCTCAGCTTCAACACCTGTTGTTGGTGCGATCTTAACGCTGGTGAATGATGCACGCATATCTGCGGGCAAGAGTCCCATTGGGTTTATTAACCCCGCCGTAAATTTTCTCGTTCTTGCGCGCCGTGAATTACTGATAACTTGATGTCGGCACAGATCTATTCTGCAAATTTCACTAATGCCTTCCACGACATCACCAATGGTACAAACCCGGGTTGTGGAACACCCGGATTTAGTACCGCCGAAGGGTGGGATCCTGTTACAGGACTTGGGACTCCGAACTTCACCACTCTCGTTCAGAATTGGCTGATCATGCCTTGAAGTCAGTTTTTCACCTTCTGTGATGTCTTTGATCATCTTCCTACACTTTACGCCGTGTTTGTTCCCTTCCCGGTTCCTTGCATGTATATATGCCACTGCGCCGCAACCTGCATGCCTATCCATCCACATTTTTTACCTCTCGGAAATAGTCAGAAAGGTAGGCTGCGTGATCTCGTATACCCAGCCACCTATGAAAACACGCACTGGTGTTTGCAGCGCCATAATCTGCCTGGCGTCAGCATCAAGTAATGCATGATATTATTGTCACTAACTAAGGATTGCGTGTAGAGTAAACATCGACCCTCATTAACAATCGACCATTCCGATACAGTACACTTGCTTCTGCATTGAGAATGAGCAAGGTAGACATATGTACCGTACATGTAGACGTAAATGTTTTTAGAATCAAGGGGTCTCCGCGCCTTTCGATGCACTACGATCACTCCGTTGAGCTGTCGTCGAGTTCCCTCTCGTATGCATCAAAATCAAAGTCATTCCCGCACTTTGTATGGTAACTTTTGAGTCTATACCCTGAAAACGCGAATAGATGCACAAACCTCATCATGAAACACTTCTTCACCGTCTTCATCCAACGAGGGCCAAGGCAATTGCACATCTGTCCACCTGAGATGAGAGAGGAAAGATATAAGCAACATCGATGCGTATGGGTGTGGGTGAAATCACTCACAAATCATCTCCAGTGGGTACGGGAGCTGGGGCATCGCGCAGGATACGATTCCAAAACTGGGTCCTCCGTCTTAAGTCGAAAAGAGGCGTAAAGGAATAATCCCCTGTTTCGCTGCTACCGTTTCTATGACATTCAACCTGGACGTTCGTCTTCCAAAAGGCCGAGATCTGCCCTCCTGCCGTCACGCCCGGCACAGCAATCACTGGGCTATCGGCGACAAGAGCCAGGGAAAGCTCCTCCCCACCTATATTGGCCATAAATGACTCATCAACATGTAGCTTCGCAGCATAGAAATGGATCTTACTTTTGTTGGATAGAAACAACGAATACGCGGGGCAACAGAGCGTCCTGGTAACGAGATACTTGTCCTTAAGTTGCTCGACCTTGAACAAAGGCTCTAGGACCGTGTTCGGCGGTATAAAGGTCTGACGCGGCCTATGCATTGCCAACGACGCAGCGCGTTTACCTTCGGGGAACTGCAGCTGCAACGCGAACGAAATGTTCAAGGTGCCTGCGGTGCCACTAGATGCCCCAGATAAACCCAGAGATCATCAAAGCAGGCGGGGCCTTACCTTCCAGAGGATACATCAAGCCCCTTGCTCGAAACGCCAGCCGTGGTGACGATAAAGTCTTTCTCCACGTCACCCTTTATGGGAGGATTCTCGGAGAGTATGCGTGCGAGATCGGGTTTCAGGTCTTTTTTGAAAGATTCGTCATATATGTTTCCGTGGATTTCTAGTTGTCCAGTCTCCGGGTTGATTGTCCCAAAATGTCCGCACTACTAACTAGATCAGAACTTCAATTGCAAGAGCAATGATCCGAATAATCCAAACCTCTATTGGATATGGAGGATCCCAATTCGCCCACTTCGACGAGGCTTTGAAGATCAGATCTACGAACTTCCTAGAGCTACACTTCATCTTGGGGGGATATCTGGTTTTGGACGAGTATACTTATAGAGGACTGTAGCGGTCAAGATGGATCGAAATTGGGTTCAAGTTTTAGCGTGACTCGACGATTGGGCATAGGGTACACCGTATATACCACAATGACTGTCACATCTGGATCTCGATACAACAGTGCTTAACATGTGTGTCTTTCGGGATCATTCCGAGAACTCGGGGACGGCATCGTGGTATGCCATCATCCTGAGTAGTACCGTAGATCCGGGAAGCCACTGGAATTGGAAGGCAATGTGCCCATTTGTTGCGCGGGGTCTGCTTTCGATGGGAATGAGGGAGATAGGTCGCGGCGAACGGAATACACGAGGAACAACCTGCCAGTGGCGCCAACTCGGAAGCATAAAAATGGAAGAAACGGTGTGCTCATTTATGTAAGACGGATATAAATGGGGAAAGTGTCGTAGTACTCAGAGTAACTCCAACTTGAGCGCGATCGCTGATCAAGGTGCTCAAGTCACAATCAGAGTTCTCATTACACTCGCAGAAGCCTTCGCGTATTAGCGGCTCGCGACAGCCGCGCTTCAGAACACAGCGTAATGGCGGCGATGGCGGCGACGCTCATACAGCTATCCAGGATGATCCGCTGGCACTTGAACCGTACCTCCGACACGTGAAGCTAGTTGTAATACCTGGCCTATCTTTTGCATTGAGGTAAGACGACAGTCATCAAAAATAAGATGGCTCAAGTGCCAGCAGCCCAGCGAATGACTGCATGCAACTCATGGAGCTGCCAGGCTGCCTGCCATTGGAGTGCACTCCACGAACTCGGTTCCTAGCCGACAAAGGCCGTAATGCTCCAGAACTTTCACTCCATTGATTCCGAACACGGACTACTACTGGGTCTCAGCAAAGTCTTCCTTCACAGTCCGATGAGAGCCAACAGTGACTCCCCTCCTTTGCATACGAATTCGACGTCTTCCTCTGCGGCTCCTGTTCAGGAATCTGGCGATCCTTCGACGATCCTTTACCTTCTGCCAAGCACTGAGGAGGACTCGCCGTATCCAGAGGTCTGTTCCGCCGTTGCAAACACCGATGATCCGAATATGCCAGTGAATACAATTCGCGCTTGGGTTATAGGTCAGTTTTTGTCCTCTCTGCTTCAGCTCTCTTCATGCGTCTTTCAGGTATCCTTTGGACAATCCTGATATCTGCATTGAACCAATTCTTCATTCTCCGTTACCCCTCCGTCAACGTCAGCGCATTCATTGTGATTCTCTTGTCCCTACCAATGGGACGGTTGTGGGCACGAGTCCTTCCTAAGTGGAAGATTTTCGGGATTAGGCTGAATCCCGCTGCACCTTTCAGCATCAAGGAACATGTCTTTCTTTCAATCATGGCGGGTGTGAGTCCCAATGCCGCATACGCCGTATGTGATTTGGAGAGCACGCACATTCTCTGCAATTAATTTGATTTGAAGATTGATGCTATATCCGCCCAGAGAGTCTACTTCGGTCAAGTATATAGTTTTGGATGTGAGCACAACTTTTACTGCCGTCAGCTGTCTCTCATCATCTTATTGCATGCTCAGACCAGTGGATGCTGGTCATGTCTACACAGCTTATTGGTTTTGCTTTCGGTGGTGTTATGCACCGCGTCTTGGTAGAGCCACCGTCGATGAGTGAGTCGTCATCGCGAAGCAGCTTGGTATCTGTTCATCGTCAAGCTTTCAGTTTGGCCTGGAACTTTACCTGTGTGCGTCCTCTTCAACACGCTGCACTCGCAGACATATCAAGGGATGGGCTATAATCGAGGTGTCTCCCGGGAAAAATTCTTCGCCTACGTTTGCTTCGGGTCATTTTTCTGGTACTTCTTCCCTGGTTATCTGTTCCAAGCGCTGAGCTACTTCTCTTGGGCGTGTTGGATCGCTCCCGACAACGTCGTCGTCAATCAGCTCTTTGGTTACGTGAGCGGGCTTGGAATGAGCGGGATCACGTTCGACTGGGCCCAAGTTTCATATATCACCAATCCACTAGCGACTCCGTGGTGGGTGGAAGCCAATGTTGTGGCTGGCTTCGTCTTCTTCTTTTGGTTCCTCACCCCCATCCTCTATTACACCAACACTTGGTATGCAAAGTACATGCCGATATCTCCAAGGACGCCGACCCCGTTCGACAACACCGGGAACGTTTACAATGTCACCATGATTCTGAACGCTGATTCAACCTTCAATCTCACCGCATACGAAGAATACAGCCCTATGTTGGTCCCGACGACATTTGCGGTCTCCCGCGGTCTTGCATTCGCGGCCATCACTGCCACGTTCATGCATGTCATACTTTTCTTCCGCAAAGAAATCTGGACACGGGTGCGGTTATCGAAGAGTAAACAGGCCGATGTTCACGCTCGCCTTATGTCCAACTACCGCCAAGTACCGGAGTGGTGGTACGTGATCATCCTCGTCGGGATGTTTGCGTTGGGCATCGTTACCATCAAGCTTTCGCCAACACAGCTCCCCGTCTGGGGGTTTGTTGTTTCACTGCTCATTGCATTCATCTTCATCATTCCCGTTGGTATGATTCAGGCCGTAACAAACGTACAGTTCTCCACTAGCGTCATCGCTGCATTCGTTGCCGGGTATGCCTTCCCCGGACGCCCGGTCGCCATGATAATGTTCAACGGCTGGGCGAGTGTCACTCTGGCGCAGGCACTACAGTTTGCTGGCGACCTCAAAATTGGGCATTATATGAAGATTCGGCCGCGGGCTTTGTTCTTTGCTCAAGTTGTTGGCACAGCCGTTGCAGGCACCGTACAACTTGCTGTGCAGACGTGGATGTTCTCAAACATCCCCGATATATGTACCCCAACGCAGAAGGATGGGTTCACGTGCCCCTATACGGAGCTCCTCGGCATGTCTTCCGTTCTGGTGAGTAGTTCTTCCATTCTGTCAATGACGGTCAAAGATGAAATTCGGATCCAAGTGGGGTGCTATCGGACCTGCGCGCCAATACTCTGCCGGGCAAACGTACAATGGACTTTTATGGTTTTTCCTCGTCGGTGCGCTCTGTCCGCTCGTCGCGTGGATCATTTCCATCAAGTGGCCCAATCGTTTCATTGGCTATATAAAGTCAGTTAAGTCCTAGTCCTCGTTGGAAATGGCACGACTCAGCGATTTGAAGCTTTCCCACAATTTTTATCGGGGCTTCTTATGTGCCTCCTGCTAATGCTGTCAACTATATTCCATGGGGAGTCGTCGGGTTTATCTTTCAGTATGTTATCCGGAGACAACACTTTGAGTGGTGGAGAAAGTATAACTGTGAGTGATATTTTGGTTCGACTTGTCTTATGGTACCCTCATTCCACACTTCCCATTAATATGCAGACATTTTGGGCAGTGCTTTGGACACTGGCGTCGCCCTTTCCGCCCTTGTCATTTTCTTCTGCCTTGAGTACCCTCGCAATGGTGTGATCGGAATGAATAGTGTTCAAAAGTGGTGGGGAAACACTGTATTTCTTCAGAACGCGGATGCGAAAGGATTGCCCCTGCTCACAACAAATGGGACATTTGGGTAAGTGGGAAAGACCTCGACAGATGTCAGTCCATTTTTGCTGATTGGTGCTCTTGTTACAGTCCTACTTCGTGGTAACTTCACAGTTAGAGGCGGAGGGTGGCAATGATTTGTGACTGTGAACATCATTATGTGCTTGCCTCGTTCCCTTATGTCTCTCGTCTCCTTTACACACCTGCTCTTTCCCTACACGCTTTATGCTAACCAATTGTGTGGGCTGGCTCCTGACATATTACAGTCGTCGTTCTTTAATTGGATTTCGTTGTCTCCTTTCGTGTTTGTGTGAACTACGGAACTACATGACCTTCGAGTCCAAAGCCAAGCCCCTCCCCAACCCATTTCTACGGCGTATCCCTAAAGCCCATCAAGTACTACATGATCTGGAAAGCGGCCTATTTCGACATGATAAGCAACAAGTATATCGGCCATATCGACGGCGCTCGACGCTCGACGGAACGCGTGGGGACCGCTGCTACCTCTTAAAAAAAACACTCACCACGGGTGCAAACTGCGGGATCATATGTCCACTGAGATCGACCTCGAAGTAGGTCAATCCGCCTTCTGAATGCATGTTTCCGTATGCGCCAACACCGTCGACGATGAAGCTGTCGTTCAGGATCGGAGTCTGGAACCCTTGCAGCCCGCTCCCTGAATGCCGTCAAGAGACAAATCTGAATGTAGTTTTGTATCGTTCACAAGACAGACGTACATGTCATACTGTCATTGCCGTGGTGGGGGGCAAACGAGGGTACGTTAGCCAACTATACAATTTTTTTTTTTTTTCGCGGAGACGATACTCGATGTCAAGTCATGGACGTCGGACTTACTTTTGGATCACGATCCGCGTCCTAATAACAAGAGTTTCTCGTGCGTAAATACTACGACAACATGCATTGAGGAAGAAAGACAATTCGGCAGTACGCACCCTTCAGCGATCAATACGGAATCCGCCAACCCATGCACGATCACAGTCCGCACGTTCTTCTCGATCACGTTCGGGAGCACTGTGAACGCAGGCGGTAAGCTCTGGTCTCCATTGGGGAATACATCGATATTGGAGCACTCTGTCCACTGTGTGTCGATGGGTGCATGGATCGCTTCCTTGACTTCGGGAAGATCGAAATAAATCGGTGATTGTTGCTGCGAGAACGAACTCCTATATGCCATGTTAGTTCTCCGTCTGGGAGAGCAACCATGTAGCGGGAAAGCCGTACGGGGAGCCGAGGACGTCCCACAAGACCGGATACTGTGTTTTTCTATGTCAGCTTTTGTCGATTGATGACGCTTCTTTACTTGCCGTATCCCAGATACGATAGATGTTGAATGCCGGATTGATAATTAACGCATTGTTGAAGATGTCCCAGACGTCGCATTCATCCATAAAATCGATCGAGTCCCCTGGCAGTGAAAGGAGCCCTTTCGGTGGGTACGTCACGTAGGTGGTGACATAATCCGCGTAATTGCAGGCGGCGGCCTTCTGATCGAGGTACTCCAGATACGTTTGGCTAGCGAAGTAGGGTGTGAGTTTGAACGTGAGAATGCAATGAGAAGAAGAATCGGAACTGAGACGATCTTACTTGAACGAAAACAGCCCTTGGTATTCGTGCGCGAAGTCCACTGCAGGGATCTCTTCTTGCACGACATCCCACGAAAGTGACGCTGCGTCATACCGTCTCAGCCCATTCAAATATGAATACCCCCGGCGACTGATGAACACGCACGATCACTAATCCATATACCTTGGAGGGAGAGATCCAACAGAGTCGGGTTCTCGTAGATGTAGTTTGCGATTTCTATGAAAGGTGAGTCTTGTTTGAGATCACCTCTGTTCGTGCAACTTACCAGGAACATACGTCCCAGCATACTAGCCAGAACACGATCCCTCAGTTGCCCAACTCACCAACAAATAGAGGAGACGCTCACACTTTCACCTGTGAGCCAGAGTTTCTTTCCCTTCAGTTCGGAGAATACTTCCAGGAACTGTTGCATAAATCCGACGAGCTGTTCAGCAAGTTGGTCCTCGTTCTCGATATTTGGAGTCCCTTGGGAGAATCCAGTCCCGACCGGTTGCTCGACCCAGAGAACAGAGGAGAGGTTGGTCCAGCTGTATTCGTTGACCGTCGCCTTTGCTTGGCCCCATGACCACGAAAGGGGCTAAGCGACCACATTAGAACCTCGCATGAAGTTGGAATGGAAGACACTCACGCCGTTCTCTTGGAGAAGACCCTCAAGCGAAGAGCACCCTGGGCCGCCGTTCGTCCTAAACCAAGATCTAGTTCATGCTCGTTGATTTGGATAGCTACCGTACCAAAAGATGAGGTCATCGAGACTCCCTTCAGGGCCGTGAGGGAAGAACCAGAAGAATCAACAGATCAACATCCCACGAACTCGGCTAAGCAGGCACCATCCCGGATTTCCGCCATACCTGGCGTGTTTCGTTCGGATTGTCACTGATAGGCAGTAGACCAGCCCAACTAGGTCCAACGTCGAAATCGACCAACGGAAGGGCGCTCCCGTTGACCCAAAACTCTATCAGGATCACAGACCACGTAAATCAGGACCCATAACCGCAACCGACCCAAACCCACCGGATGTCTTGGGATTCGAGAATGTGATGTTTTGCACCCCGCTTCGTTTGAGGTTAGTTGGGTGCGAGACGGCAGGCCCAGGACCGCGCTGCCATCGCTTTGCAGCCTCTGCCTGACGTGCCCTGACCTCTTCCTTGCGCATCATCCGCGCACATGCAGTATTGGCAAGGGTTAGAAAGGTCACGAATATTGTGGCGAGTACGACCATCTTCGCAGAACAAGCTCTCTGGTGCAACTGTTGGTGATGTGCAGAGAGTGGAAAAAGGGGGGAACCTTTGTAATAACGTACATATATACTCATGCTGAAGGACGATAGACCGACGTGGCCGTTTTAGTACCCTAAATTTTGCTATTCGGGTCCGATCCAGACAACGATCATTGTAGCAAGGTGAGGTTAAGAGGGGCGTGGGGGCCATATATAAATGGGTAACGCTTACGGTGTTGAGCATGCTGTCGGGTTTTCTCGTCGACAGTTACATAGTTGCGCGCATCCCGTTACGTGCGACTGCACGGATAGGAGACTTGTAACATGCCCGCATTGAGTTGCGTTTGCTTACGTTTTCCCCAAAGAACCCTGCCTCGCCCCCGCCACATCATGAGTCACGCTCTGGTCAGCTATACCTTTCTTACAGCTTCATCCTGTAGGCTTTGAGGCTCAATAGTCAAGCCCTTCTAGCCTACAATATCCAGATCACGTTTATGATTGGGGGTTTCGATGGCCCCATACATCCTAAAATGGTTTGTTTGTACGAGGCTTGCGAGGTACTTAACCAGGGTCGCTGTCGGCGACGGAAACCTTGCTGACCATGGTGAGTTTAAGTTGACATAGATCTAGAGACGCTCTTAGGTGACAGACGATCCTGGATATAGAACTTGGAAAACCTAGGGTCGAGATTCGTAAATCCGGTTTTCTAACCAAGCATCTGTTGACACCTGTTTAGAATCTGCACACAAAGTGGGAGTGCATGATCACCTTGCCAGCAAGGTAACATTCTTCTCGGACACGCAATAGCCTCCGAGGCGTCACATCTACTTTATGTGTAGAGATAATTCCAAGGTGGGGATACATGATTAGACATATGTGCTTTCAACGTTCTCTGCTGGTTCCGCAGTGAGCGGGGGGACAAGGCACAAACGGATTCGAACTGGCAACGAACATCCGCTGTATAAACCACATTGACACCAAAACCTGCCGTCCCAAGTTTCCAAGCATCGCTTTATCGCATGAAGGAGGCTACAGAACATTCTGACAGTAACAGGTGAGCGATTGAACAGCGATATCCACTCCAAGCACAGGCCTGACGCGATGGTCAGAGTGTCGGTCGCGATAGACGATAACTCGACGAAACCTGATCGATTGATCCATCGCTGTTCAGTTCAGTTGCTATCAACAGTGCACCTCTCCGTCGGTTTGCTGTCCTAGCAGCCATCAAACCCTCCAACAATTTCGTCCCTGTTGCGGGGCTGTCCTATCCCTGACAGATAAAATATGCGTCAAGTACGGGTATCGGATCCAAGTTTCGGAAGCCTCCACCCTCCAATTCATGGCAAAGTACACGTCCATTCCAACCCCGAAAGTCCACTGCGCATTTGTGCATAATGGCTATGCATACATCGTCATGGAAAGGATCACCAGAGATATGCTTGCCTAGGGATGGTTTTCACGATCGGCCGAGTCAAAGGCAAAAATTCTCGCCCAGCTGAACAAAATGGTGAACGAAATGAGGGAGCTACCTGCGCCTAACCCTGCTGTCGCTCATGTGGTTGGTGGTCCTTTGTATGATGCCAGATTTCCCGGCACGTCCTGGACCGTCGGGCCATTCAAAACTTTCCATATTTCCATATTTTTTGCGCAATGGTTTGGAGGAGCATCCGCCCAATTACCCGGAGGTCGGCAAGGTGACGAATCTGCAGCCTCAACCTTGGCCAATGCCGATCTTCACCTATGGTGATCTCAGCAGTCTCAACATCCTAGTACGTGGTGACGAAGTGGTTGGACTTATTGGTTGGGAAACCGCAGGGTGGTATCCATCGTATTGGGAGTATACCATGGTGCAGTGCCAAGTCAATCCGCGTAATTACTTCTGGAAAGAGGAGATCGACCAGTTTCTGGAACCCATGCCACAAGAATTGGGGATGGAAAAGACACGGCTGAAATACTTTGGCTATGTATGAGGATGTAACGTTACGTCTAGACAAATGCTGTCACCCCTTCCCTTTCCTCAGGGTATAACTTCTTTGTCCTCCATCAAGTCATACGTTGCCACTTTCTCAGTATTGAAATGACCCTTTCCGTCGGAACGGTGCTCGTCCTTTTTCCTTTGACAGTACGACATTGCAGTATTTCGCACCTTCTCCCACTCAATAACCCTTGTCCCGAGCGCCTTATCATCGTTGCCCAGTAGCTCTAACGCCTCCTTCACCCAACCTACACAGTTCCATCCAGGCGTCCCTTGCCTAATAGGAACTTTGCGCAGGACGTCTGCAAGCTTATCCCGGTTCTTGATCTTCGCGATGGCGACACGAACGAGCACCGCCTGAGTGGGCGCGAGGGGAACTTCCACTCCCTCGAAGAAGTATTCTGTTTTGCCACCTTGAACCACCCTTTCTTTCGCATGGTACTGCACACCTTCTGCGTTCGTAGTTTCTATATTTGGTCCCGCAAGTAGGCACCAGTGGTACCTGTCGCGAATCAGCTATTGCATTGAGCCTTGTTACATCACGCACGTGTCCTCAAGATCAGGCATGGTGGGAGAGCCACCACGAGCACAAAGGGCGACGTAGAGGCGATCCTTGTTGAACCACATCTCAAGGTGTCTCCAGTGATGGATCTATTCGGCTTCTGTGTGAATAGGACAAGGAGTCAAAGTTGCCATATGAACAAAGAAGTGAACCGTATGTTATACACTCACCGGGTGGGTTCAATTCAGGTCTGTCGTTCAAAACTGTGTAAAGACTCATGGAGATTCGGTAGACTGGTGACCAATCCGTCAATGATAATCGGACAAGTCACGCGTTATTGTACAGGAAATGAAATCAATATTTCTATTGCTCTAGACTACCTTGTCTCGCGTGTATACAAGAAGAGCGCTGTCGCAGAAGTCGCACAACAACTAAGCAGGCGACTCAGCGAGTCTAAAGTAAAGGCACTACACAAGCCCGAACAAAATACTCGTGGAATCTCCCATCCTTGGTCAATTCTGGATGAAATGTCGTAAGCAGATGATTTCCCTGTTGGACGGCTACTATTCTTCGTGGATCGTCTTCACTGTCCAGGGGCGTGATTGCGTCCGACTTTGGAACTACTCCAAGCGGCAGGCGGGCAATAACACGGATTGGGGGTTGGTCGGGCGAAGAACTAATTGCTTTAATGACCTGGTGATCGTTTAGCGCGACCATAGCACATACGGGTAACAGATACATACGGGCGCACGGATGAAAATGCCGGGGAAAGTATTATGCGAATTTTGCAGTCCTTCAACAGTTAATGGTGCCTCGAAAGAGTCTACCTGGTGACCAAGATCAACTTCAAATCGTGCGACTACACATCAGCTCAACGAACCTGCGAACCCCAGCCGTTGCGTGCAACAGTGAGAGTCATTCCATTCAATAGTTCTTGTCCACCCTTTTTGGGATTCTCTACGGTCTGTGCCAGGAGAATCGCACCCGCGCAAGTACCCCAAATCGGTTTTGTCTTGGTGAAATCTCTGAGGGGCTGCAGAAGCCCTGCAAGCTTGGCTAGAAGGGCGATCGTTGTCGATTCTGCAGAATGTAAGAAACAGGTACGTCGACTGGACAACATGGGACTTGCCTCCACCTGGTATGATCAAGCCGTCGCATTTTGCGAGGTCGTCAGGGGTGCGTACGAGGAGCGGGCAAACCTTAACCGGCGAGGATATTTTTCGGAGAGCAATCTCATGCTCTGCGAATGCTCCTTGAAGAGCTGATGATGAACTGTCGGTAGTTTCTCATAGCAGATGAGGAGACGCTACTTGCCTAGTATCCCAATGACCACCTTGTCTTGCATTAATGTTGTCAGATAATGTTCGCAAATCAACGTCTCAGCACACCGACACTCGTCAATGGTGATTAAAAGATTAACACGATGAGGATAAGAAGAGCAAGTTCATACTGAATGGGAGTTCGCGCGGGCAGGAATTGGAGGAAATTTATCCCAGAATTTACACCCTGACTCAACGTCGGGCCGACGCGGGAAGTACCGTGTGAACTTTTCGCGATGACTAATTCGCAGCTCCCGCTTTTTCATCTCTCACCTTTACCACCACGTCCAACGGTAACTCCTCTCCATGTCTGAACTCGACGCTGACCTTTACGGCGGTAGGAATTCTGTATTTGGACTTCTTGTTGGTGTACCTAATATCTCTGTGTTAGATCTTTACGGAAACGACGAAGCAGACTTCGCGTCTGCTGTCGAGTCACACGAACTCAAAACGGAAGAACTGAAAACAGAGGTACCTTCAGAAATCCTGGCCCCTCCAGCTGTGAAACCTTCCGAGGTCAAGCAAGAATTAAAAGTGGCTCCTCCCGCTCCTCAGTCAATAAAGTCGGAACATATCGAATCCTATGACGACCATATTGCAATGTCAGCGCAGTTAGGCTCCTCACCGCAAAATGCGCCACAACAGATTCCCACGTATCAGCAACCATCGGATTATTCAGTAGATGCTTCGCACTCCGGCTCGTATGACCGCCCTCATATGCCCGAGCGCAGCGTACGTCCTTCGGAAATGAAAGATGAAGGGTGAGTTGCTGTAATTCTTGCGCTGACCATGGAAGCCAGTTCTATCTCGTTACTGCGCTCATCGGTATTGCTGGGTTGTCACCAAGTAAAAGTGTAGTCGGTCGATCGTCGTCTCGCCTAGCTACTCGGAAGTCTGTCGACTAGGACTAGGCTAGCTCTAGCGTACAGTCTAGTCTAAACTAGGCTAAAATCAACCCTCAGAGACAGTAGCGTGCTCTTCATTTCTCCTCTGTTATAACATCTCCTGTCCTTTACAGATAACTAATAGCAACTTTGCTTTTTCCATATCACCATCGTCTACGGCGTTCATCCCTATCAACTTTATACGCGTGTCAAAATCGACTTGGTATCTATAGCAAGATGTTCATTGGCGGGCTCAACTGGGATACAACCGATGGTACTTACACCGTCATTAATCTTGCTGTAACCGTTCGGTAGTACTAAAACTAGCATCTTTCCGTACCAGAGTCTCTCAGGAACTACTTTTCGCAGTTCGGTAAAGTAGATGCATGTACTATCATGCGCGATGCAGCTGGGCGGTCACGGTGTTTCGCCTTCTTGACATTTGATGAACCAGCGAGCGTTAACGCAGTGATGGTACGGGAACACTTCCTGGATGGCAAGATTGTACGTACATTGCTGTATCTACTGTGTGGATTATGTTCGGCTCATACCCGTTTTCCCTGTGTGAAGATCGATCCTAAACGAGCGATACCAAGACAGGAGCATCAGCGGGCGACCAAATTGTTTATTGGTGGTCTTGCGGGCAGCGTGACGTCTGAATCTATGCGCGAATTCTTCTCCCAGTTTGGCAAAGTCATCGATTCGACGGTTATGCTCGACCGCGAGACAGGACGGAGCAAAGGCTTTGGCTTTGTTTCTTTTGAGGATACCAACGTCCAGCCTTTTCTTGGTTTTGGTAACCTACAGATTGATGGTAAACTGGTAGGTTTCAACGTTCTAACTGGCGTAACACAATTGTTGACTTTGCGATCCTCTAGATCGACGTAAAACTGGCACAACCGCGGTATCAACGAGATCACTTCCAGGAGGACGGTACGCCACAACAATTCGCAAGCCCCCGCGCTGGTGCCGGTGCGAGCGGGGTAGTGGCGAGCAGTGGTTTCAACGGGCAAACAGGTGGTGGTGTTAATTTCCCTGCGGTTCAAGCCAACGCCGGTCCAATGGGCGGAACTCCAGCGGGCAACACGCCCTTCGACCCCCAGGCGCTGGCACAACTGTATACGAGGATGTTCCAGATGGCTGGTGCGGGCGGTATGATGGGTGGCATAGGCATGAACCCGATGATGGGTGGAATGGGCGGTGGAATGGGAACAGGTGGGTATGGTGGCGGAATGGGAGGTATGGGTAGGGGAGTAGGTGGTGGTATGGGTGGAGGAATGGGAGGTGGAGGAATGGGCGGTGGCGGTGGTGGTCCTGGGATGGGAGGTGGAATGGGCAGAGGAGGGCAGGGGATGATGCAGGGTGGTACACCGACTGGTCCAAGTGGATTAGGCCCTAATGTTCCCCGCGGACCTCGAGGTGCTCAGGGTGGCGCAGGGGGACCTGGTGGGCCAGGCGTGGGGCCACAGCGTGCTGGCCAACGTGGTCAACACAGCTATCACCCTTACGCACGGTCGTGATCGTCGTTTGTCCGGCGCCGAGCTTGCGGGCAGTTGGAAATTTAAAATCTCATCTGGCACAAGGGTGCCAACTTCAAGGTGATGGGCCGTGGCGTGCACTTATTGCCATCCATGGTTATCGTGTCTTCGTTAACTTTATAACTACGATGTCCTTTCTTATGCCATCATGTACTACAGTATCGTAGGAGCTCTTCAGTTTTGAAGGGGTACCTAGTTCCAGTAATTCATGACCCCCTGCTTAGAAGAAACCTTAGTTGTCGAGGAAATTTAACCTCGATGGTAGGGATCCAGTTGCTCTCTTCAAAAAGGAATTACGTTGTCGATCAATTACAGGCTGGACTCCGGGGGCCAGCGTGGTGGGATCGTGTGGCGGTGCTCTCCGATGAAATGGGTTGATTTGCAAGTGACTCTCAAGCGCTCATGACTGGCGACGACGCCAGCAATTCACCTTTCTCACACAGCCAGGACTACACTTTGCTGCACACTCTTCACGCGACGGTTTCATTCATACCGGTGTCAGCCGGAACTTCATAGAATGCCCCCACACGTCGACGTCGTCGTCGTCTTTCGTGCTGCCTCGAAACGCACCTCACTATCCAAGGAGCAGACGCGAAAAAATGCAGCAAGAACAGAACGACAATACACTGCGCTCATGGATACACTAACTCGGGCGGGCCTGAAGGCAGTCGGGCGTCGTGGGGAGAACCAAGACCAGCTGCTCGTCCTGGTCACCTGTCCGCCCGATCTGCTTGTTCGATTAGTTCATTGTGAACGGTCAGTCGTACCCTGGCTTTGGGGGATGCTGAGCTAACTTCAGGGCTTTCAATCACGCGTGTGTGTTTCACTTTAGATATTCCGACTTTTTATACGGTCTTCCTATGTCGAGGCTGCCTTCCGCAGAAACAGACCTCGACTCAGCTCCCCTTTCTTCCGCGGATCGCGTACGGCTCGTACACGCTTATCTCACATCCACCCCACTTGATGGTGGTCTGGGAATCATACCGGGCTGTAAAGAATGGGATCTCGTCCAGTCCGTCATGGCGCTCCACAATCACGAATTCAACGAGCAATGGATACGATTGTGGACGCGACATAGGATAGCTTCGGTGGAACTCGAAAAAGTGCGAGATCAGGTGCGTCCCGTCCTCTCTTTTGCACCACAATGAAGCTGACCAAGGTGTCAGTTTGGCGACTCCACCGCCCTCTATTTCTTCTTCCTGACCGCATATACACGCGCCCTTATTTTCCCGTCGGTACTCGGTGTCATCTTTTATTTCTTTGGCACACCGTATTCTGTGATATATTCAACGCTTTTATTCGTATGGTCCGTTGTGTTTGTCGAATGGTGGCGTCTTCAAGAACGCATCCTTTCCGTTCGATGGTGCACACGTGGGTCTTTCCGTGTGGAGAAGCGAAGGGCAGATCACATTCCCGGTTTCCCCTGGTGGAGGAAAGAGGCCAGAAAGATGGCAAGCATACCCGTCATATTACTGTTTGCCAGCGTCCTCGCCGTTGTTTTGACTGGCGTGTTTGTCCTGGAGGCATTCGTAACCCAGCTATACAAAGGTCCTGGGCATCGCATCGTAGTAAGTCGTCTCAGATGGTTCATGTTTTGAATTCTAACCCGAATCCTCTTCCAAAGGCTTTTAGTCCGACTCTTCTCTTCACAGCATTGGTGCCACAACTTCTTGAAGTGTACAAGGCTAGCGCAAAGCGGCATACGGACTGGGAGAATCACTCACACCAATCTAGTCACGCAAGTTCCTTCAGCATCAAAGTATTCACTTTATCAGCTATCAACGCTTACCTCGGTCTCGCGCTTTCTGCGTTCGTCTATGCCCCATTCGGAGAAAGGGTGATGTCCCTTGTTCAGTACCACCTTTTCTCTGGTCCGCAGGGAGCAACGGCCGCGATCCTCGAAAAGCTGAACTTCAATATAAACGATACCTTGAAGTTTAGCTTGGGAGCCAGGAGACCAATGACGCAGGCGGATGCAGGGAGTATGACCGCGCAAAGTTTGTTCGAAGCGGACGCTATACGTGCACGACTCAAGCTAAATCCTTCGAGGTTACAAGAACAAATGTTTGCGTTCTCGGTTACCAATCAAGTCCTGGACAACATCCAAGAAATTGGTTTGCCATTTATAATGCGAGCCATCGGATCATTCCGCGCCGGAAAAGGGTTCAGGAACGTGAGCGGGAAAGGGATCGGGAAGAAGAAACGTGTTGCCTTTGATGATGAGCCAGCCGGACAGGCCCACGGCGACGTGCGGACACGAGAAGAGCGCGAGTTCCTGGAGACCGTGCGGAGCGAAGTATCCCTTCCCGATTATGACACCGACGACGACTATAGCGAAATGGTGACCCAATTCGGCTATGTCGCGCTGTGGTCGACAATATGGCCCCTGGCACCGCTGATGTCGCTCCTGAACAACTACATCGAAACACGCTCGGATGCGTTCAAGATTGCGGTCCATGTGAGACGACCGATTCCAGTGCGGACCGACACGATTGGTCCATGGCTCGAGTCGCTCTCGTTCTTGGCGTGGCTCTCTGCACTAACGAACTCGGCGCTGGTGTACATGTTTCGTACACCGTTCAATGGTCTGGCTACGGAGCATGATACCCTACCGGAAGACCACGTGTTTGCGGCGACAAAGGATTTACTCATCTCAGCGCTCCTTGTCGCGCTTCTCGCCTCGCACGTGTACTTTGTGCTGCGCCTCGTTGTGAGACGCATACTCGAGGTTGCGATATGGAGGGGTAGCAAAGAGATGAAGGAGGCAGAACGGGTGGAACGAGAGATCAAGGAGAAGTACCTCGCCCAGTGTCCGCCGACCCCCCTGCAGAGCCAACTCGACCCGCAACAGTCGGTTGGTGTGCCAGGCGAGGATGACTGGGCGACCTTTTGGGCAACCGACGAGGGGCTGGAGGAGATTCGAAAATCAGACAAGGACGCATGAGGCCGATCCTTGCTGGTCAATGTGTTGTTGGCTCGTTTTTTAAAATTTGAGATAGTCTGCTCGAGTAAACTATTTTCTTGTCTTATCCCTTACTCCTAAATACACTGACATTGTTCATGCAAAGCGTCACGTCCTGGCTTTGTTCTCCTTGTTCTCATTGTACATACACAGCATCTCATGTATCCTACACAACCGACGATCTTGTTTAGAACATAGCAACATTTTTTGTAGATGGTTTCCAAGTAGCGGAAGATTTGAGATCGGCAGTTTAATGGGTATCGATCCAAGTCGTTTCAGTCGTCGGACAACTGCTTGCATTCAAGTTGTACTCTCCCCATGATCCACAGTCGCGCACCTCTCCCAAGGCAAGACCTCGCCGCGATCTGTCACCCCCTGAACATAGAACCTCACCCCAGCACGTTCGTCCCAATCAGCAGGAAAACACGCCTCTTCCACATAAAACCTATTCGCACGCCCATCGAGACCCGTAGTGCCGACAAACACCGCGCTGGCAGGGTCCGCATGCGCAGCGCGGTCGAGCGGCGCAGCATAGACGTTAAAGTAGACAAACGTGGGGAAGCGATAGGCAGGCGTGTCCTGCAAGAGCCATGCTGGGGTGATGGACTCCTCGTCGTCAACCCGGACATCCGGGTCGACGGGTGTGGATGTGGATGCGACGTCCCACGTGAGGACGCCTTCGAGAGGGTTGTTTGCGTGCGGGGTGGGAGCGAACCTGGCTCCGGTGATGGAAGGCGCGCCAACGGACACGGATGGAGGGGGCGGCGTGGGGTATACGGCAAGCTGTCCCAGAGAGAGGGAGAATGTAACTTCGGCGGAAGGATCCTTGGGTTTGGTATTGATGAGGAAACCTACCGCAACCGACGCAGTGTTCCGGGCCGAGATGGAAGTGAAGTTGATGGTCTGCTGTGTCCATCCTTGTGACAGATCAGAAACAACAACGGCTTGGCCGATGGTGAAGTCCACGCTATCACTCTCTTCGCTTTGCAGAGATTTGGCATAAATTTGGGAATCTAGGTCGACGTCATTGCCCACTGTGGTTTTGTAGATGATGCGTGCCTCAAACGACTCTCGGGTCGTCAAAGTGAGGGATTGGACAGGCAGCCAGATGGATTTGACGGTGTCTTCCGATTTACTTCCTGCGTACGTGAGGGTCAATTTAAGGGTGTTTCCACCATTATAGCCATCTGCCATATCGAGGGCAGTCGACGCAGTGGGAGCAGCTTCCTCCCGCTGGACACCTTGCCAGGAAGGAGTGGGCCATGGCCAGACAAGATTACCAATCGAGCTTTGCTTATCTATGTCCGTCCACCCCTTCTTCGTATCCAGAACCTTCTGCCCCTCAACAAACCACGAGTAACCAACGCCAGGAGAAAAGTGGGTGTAGAACGCAAAGTTGGAGGGATCAGGGGGTTGCAAGTCTTGGAAGAAAGCAGTCATGGGCTTGAAAGGGCCCTCCGGAGAATCCGGGACAGGAATAGTCTCTCCAGGTTTGAGGGGACCAAGCCAGAGTTTGCGCTCGTTTTCCCACCATTCATTCCAGTTTTGTGCTGGGTCTTGGGTTGCGTCCTCCCAAGTCCATCCTGGCGCGAATAGGGCAGTGCTGAGTCCCCGGGGGCTGGTGTAGGTGATAGAACGGTAGCAGCAGAAGCCGCCACCACCGTATTGACCGCGACCTGGCCAGACGTCAACGCCTGAGTAGATACTTTGGAGGGTCTTGGTTGCAGTGAAGGACGTTGCATCTCTCAAAGCATTGAGACCCGGGACTGGACGATTAAGGCTCGTGAAATATTGAGTCATTGCATCTTGAGTTGCGGGCAACCACTAGTATATCACTCTCAGGATCTCGTGAACCGTATAGTTGCATAGATGCTCACCCAATAGTTGGTGAAAAGTGTGTCAGACGCAAGGAAGAATGGTAGATTGAAGCCATTCAGTCTATTTTGGTACGATACCTGGCCATCGTATATAACACTGTCGTACCTGATTTGCCATATGAACCTCTCAGGTCGAGATACGTACCGAGCCAACCACTTACCACATAACTCGTGCGTGAGGGCCAACCTTAGCTCGGAGTTCTGCTTTGAGTAACAATATCCAGGCAGCCAGAGCACAGGCTTGATCAGTCTTGTACGGCAGATCAAACTCAAAGTTTAGCAGATATCCGTCAAAACCACGCTGGTATGCTAGCTCAGCAAAGAGAGCCGCGTAACGTCTAGAGATGGGTATCTTGTTATCCGTAACTACGCAATCGGCGCGGCCTACGACAAGTTGAAGGCAATCTGGCACAGAATCGGGGTGCTCGAATACCCTATAGGAAGCTTAGTGAATGAAGTGTGAAATGACCGACTCAATCTCGCTCACAATGCACCTAGTATCTTCGTGCCTTGCTTATGCGCGGTATTAGTCCACCCCGAGGGAGGGACAGTAACCCGGTGGTGCGAGAAGCTACATACTCGTTCGTCAGACGCTTCTGTGATGGTGACCGACGCACTAAACAAAGGTGTCACAGAGTGGCCAAAAATTGAAGGTATAGCATAGCCCCGAAGGAAACTCGGTGTATCCACCCTATCCATGGATGATATTGAGTTGCTTTTGTCCCAAATAATTTGATCGGACGTGACAGCATATATCGAAGTCTAGTGATCCACTGACTTTATAATCATGGCAAATCTGATTGACAGATTAGAGGAGATTAACTTGGGCTGGAATTCCTATCCTACCAGTAACTTTCCTCTACTGTCCGACTGACCATCCACGGAGGGGCGGGGCTGATAAGGTGACACTCCGGATAGCTTGTCGTGAGGCTGAGCGAACCATGTATCAAGCTCAGCGAGAGACTCGAAGTACGGTGCTTCATCTCTAACAAGGTCTGAATGACCCTCGCCACGCAATGGCATGGTCTATGATAAGGAGCGTGGGAAACGGTAACACCTCGGGTTGCAAGGCTTCAAAAATCCTCCTCGGCCTTCCCTTTGAAACGTTTTCCGACGGTTCCACTTGATGGACATGTCTGACGAGCAAGACATAAAACACGACAACGGGACCCCTACAGAAATCGCCTCCCAAGATGTCTACAGCTCAAACGGTGACAAGACCCAGCCAGCCGAGGAAATTTTGAATGCCCTCAACGCGCTCAACCCAAAGACCATCTCCAGCGCCACTCAAAACGGCCACGGGCTTGACCTTGTTCAGCAAGAGGCGTCTCAGGATCCTCAGCAAGACCCACCTTCTGAGTGGCATGCATTGCGCGAGAAACTGCGTGAACATCCGCAAGACCCAGAAGGCTGGAACAAGCTTGTTGACATCGCCGAAAATGCGGGTGATCTTGAACAAATTAAGCAGACCTACGAAGCCTTGCTTGAGACGTATCCGAACACGGTATGATGTCTTTTCAACATCTTCAAGCAGTGTGGTTTGACGAAAAGTCCGAATCAAGTCCTCGGCCCAAATTGCTTATCTCAATCACTTCTTGAGCCCCGGTCTATTCCAGTACGCTGAAGAATTGTTCAAGAGATTCTTAAGAACTTCACCGCTAGTTGATCTCTGGAAGTTTTACCTCACCTATGTCAGGTCAGTCACGAGCACAGCTCAAGTCGGACACGAACAGTATATTGAAAAGTTCTCTTCAGACGAGTGAATACATCCCCAGCTAGTCGAGATGCAGTCAGTAGGGCATACGAATTCGCTCTCAATCGTATCGGTCAAGACAAGGACAGCGGTGAGATATGGAGCGATTACATCCAGTTTCTCAGGGCGGGAGAGGTGCGCCTAACATTACTTCAACTGAACCAAACTTAGACCGGATTCTAGACGACAACCACTTGGGAGGAGCAACAAAAAATGGATGCGCTTCGTAAGGTTTATCATCGAGCTGTGCAGATCCCACTTGAAAATGTTGAAAAACTCTGGTCTGAGCTTGAGACGTTCGAAAACTCGCTGAATAAAATCACGGTGCGATCTGCTCTTGGGTTGTTCGAGCTTCGCTCACGGTTCGACAGGCCAAAAAATTCATGACTGATTTATCACCGTCGTATATGCAAGCCCGAACTGTGCTTCGTCAGTTGCAGAGGCACCTTGGACCTCTGTTTCCACCCCCTCCAGCGTCGTCGACATCGCGACCACCCATATACTTACCCCCGGCTCCAACGTTCAATGCAGCCGAGAGAGCTCTCGTAGGTTCATGGAAGACCTATTTGAAGTGGGAGGAGGGCAATCCACTCGAGTTCGAGGAGAAAGACAAAGCTACACTGATCTCCCGCATCCAAGGAGTCTATCGTAAGGCAATCATTCGCATGCGATATTACAGCGAGATATGGTAATGCCTTACTTTGTGCACCATTTTCGAGTCGCTCTCATGCGACTAATTACAGGTACATGGCATTTGTGTGGACCACCAGTATCGGTAAGCAGGAAGAAGCGCTGAACATCCTCAAAGCTGGTATGGAGGCCAACCCTACGAGTTTCCTACTGCATTTTGCGTATGCCGAAGTACAAGAAGGCCGCAAGGAGTACGGCGAAGTGACTGCGACGTTCGACAAGCTTCTTGACACCCTACGTGTTGAGCTCGAAGAGCTTGAGAGTCGAGTGAATTCAGCCAATTCGTCGTTCTCGTCTGATGCGTCTGGTCGTACTGTGCCTGTGGGAGCTTCGAATGTTTCGGGCACTTCGATGATGGGGCTCACAGAGGCGGGAACGGTGTCAACCAATTCGTCTTTTGCCACGCAGGTTTCCGATGAGAAACCACCAAAATCAAAAGAGCTACAAGAACGTCGGACTGAGTATGGACTTGTCTGGATCATGTACATTCGATATGCTCGTCGTGCGCATGACCTCAAGACATTCCGAGCAGTATTTGCCAAAGCCCGCAAGGATCGCTGGACGCCCTGGGAAGTCTACGAAGCCGCAGGTACGTGCGCGTGAGGGTGTAATGAACTGCGAAATTGATGAGCACCGACAGCGCTAATGGAGTACCACTGCAACAAAGATGGTGGGATGGGAGTTGCGTCTCGTATTTTCGAGAAAGGTTTGGAAAGTTTTGGTGACGAGATTGAGTTTGTGTTGAGATATCTTGGTTTCTTGATATCCGTCAATGACGATAACAGTACGTGTTTCTACGCTCCTAGTTCTCGATCATCTTGACCATGGTCACGTTCCAGATGCCCGAGCACTGTTTGAGCGTGTTATCCCGACATTTTCCGCTGAGCGCGCTCGGCCGCTTTGGGAAAGGTGGGCACGTTATGAATATCAGTTTGGCGATCTCGAAGCTGCACAGAAGCTTGAGAAGCGTATTGCTGAAGTTTACCCAACGGGTGTGTTCCATTTCGTTGCCTTCGCTAATACAAACGGGGTTAATGAGCCTTGCCATAGATCCCCCGATCAAGCGCTTTGCGCAGCGACACACCTATCTTGGTACAGATGCTATCGCGGCGAGAGACCTGGGATTTGCTATGGCGGGTCGTCAGCCGGTCGGAGCCTCGTCTTCCACTTCATCTCTTGAGAAGCGTACAGATTCCTTGCTGTCAATCACGTCCGCCGCACATCTGCTGCCAACCCAGCCACCTCCGAAGAGACAACCCTCACCTGAGCTGAAGCGCCGCGAAGAGTCCGTCAAGCCAGAATTTGCCCCGCCCGCGAAACGTGCGAGGCCGATGTCTCCGCCTCGCGACAGAGACCGCGATAGGTTCTCTGACGGACCAAGGAGACGCTTTGGTAGCCCAGCGGCGTGGGAGAAAGATCGGGATAGGGAACCTCAGAGTCATCCAATGAAGAGAGACAGAGAACCCGATGACAAATCAACTACGTTACCTGCTGTCCTATCGTGGTTCGTCGGACAATTGCCAAATCCAGCATCCTTTGATGGTCAGTTCTATCCCTTTACCCGTCGTTCGGCTATTGCAAGAGGAAATTGACTCGTGTCGGATGTTATTGTCGCTTTGTTTTTCGCAGGACCCATATTCAGGACGGACGATTTAATGATGTTATTCCGAAATGCTGTCATCCCGAGCGCTACACGGCGATCAAGCCCGCCGCCTCCACCAGCTCCGCCACGTATGTAGCTCTTCTTTCCGTTTGACATGCTGTGATCTGACTCGGTTTCATAGGTGGACGTCCACCCCCAGATTACGGACCATACCAAGGACCTGGATCCGGATCCGGCCGAGGTCGTCGGTACTAGCCCACTTAATCTTTGTGTCTTTTTCCTTCGCACTTCTTGTTCATGACTTATTATCTGTTGCTTTTCTGCGTGTGCGTTTAGTGAGCCCCGTTTCAAATTACTCAATTAATGCTATTGGAGTCCCGGAGATTGGCGGTCACTTCTCTAAGTTCACGA
This sequence comes from Lanmaoa pseudosensibilis, assembly GCA_038092875.1. Taxonomy (NCBI): domain Eukaryota; kingdom Fungi; phylum Basidiomycota; class Agaricomycetes; order Boletales; family Boletaceae; genus Lanmaoa; species Lanmaoa pseudosensibilis. The sequence goes on from JBBPRF010000131.1 coordinate 34,760, forward strand.
GCAACTACTGTAGGGGGCAAGCCAAGTTCTTCGTTGGTGCTATGGGTGTACCACGGTGAACCTATACCAGTGCAAGACAGGAGTGCGAAAATTTAGCCTAAGCTAGCTTGATCATCTGGCTAGTACAGCAACCTGGTTCGGACACAGCAAGTCATGACATCCCTGATCATCCGTGAGCTAAAGTTCGGTGAATGTGTGTGCAATATTGACTGGTTGAGTCGAGCTCTGCGGCACGGTTGGAAGGATAAAAAAAGACCGGATCTTTGGGTGCGATACAGAGCTGAGCACAGTATATTACGAGCCTCCCAAGTAGGGGCATTTCAATATCAAACAGACCTGTACGTGTATTTGATATCCATCGCCAGTGGGTGATTAAACGAGAAACGAACAAATACCCAGACAAGGAAGCGAGAACCAAGTAACGCGACGGAAATGCAAAATGCTGTGACATCGTAGCCGCCTTGACGGCAGAGATAGACATTCCAGGCGGGCGGAAAAGCAACTGACACCGGACAACATCAGCCCAGAACCCTGCTTCACTCCTCCTCAGATCTCCCGCGCAATTGAATGGTCCAGATCATCAAGCACGGCGATATTGGGTATGATTTTGGTGGTAACCGCCTGCACTATGAGGGGCCGGGAGGTGCAACTGAGGTTGTTGATACTGCTCGTTCTGCTGCGCAGAGTATGGTGTAAACATCCCTGTCAGTAGCGCTGCAGCGCTACAAACAAAAGAGTGGTGATCTAACTCTGACTGGGAGATGGAAGGGTGTCCGCAGCGAGGGCACCGGAAACTCGGATTGTCGTAGGTGTGTCCGGGTGAAGGAGTAATAGAGCCACCGATGGAGTCATGTCCATACCCCACGAACTCTTGGGGAGTCACGGATGGTTGACAAGGCTGGTGCCGGTCCTGCTGGCCCTTGCCTCGATGCTGGGAGGCGTCAACCGAGACGTATTGCACAGGAGCTCCGATATTACGATGTCCAGAAAGTATACGATGACGGGAAGAATCAGAACTCCCGATCGTCCGTCTGTTGAAGTAAGATGGCATTTTAAGAGAGAATTCAAAAAGTAATCGCTGCTCGATCGAGGATACGAATGTTTTATATGTTCTGGGAAGGAAGGTGCACTGCAATATGACACCGTATCTGTGGATAGTGACCGGATAGACAAGCCACAGTTCCAATGGGTACGAGATGATCAAATCAAAATGTGCGATGATCATGACAAAATATCACCTAAAGTGCCTCTTCTGGTGTCTTCGTGGTGGATGGGAAAAACGGTTAGCCTACTGGATCCCCCAAAAATACGCCATTCTGCTGGTGACACTGGTTTTCTGTTAGTACGAGGAGTCGTTTATGTGCCCTGAAGACAGTAAGTACCAGTGATATATTAATCGGGCATTGATCGGACGCTTGATCCCCTTGCGTGTATATGTACTTGGAGTCATAATGGGCTGCCGCCTTGTCTAGGTTCGGTGAAGGTTAGTACAGGACCAAGCGATCGCGGGATTTAGAGGTATTTCGCCACATGCAGCGCAGTACTAGTGTCTCAGGGTTGAACCCTTGTCTACTCGCCGCTGAAATTGGAGATGGTTCTACCCAAGCGTTCATGGTTGGTAGTTGAGTTATTCCCCAAGTATCGCTCGTGAGTCAAGAACCGTTTCAGCAAATGAAGCTCTCATGCTGTCGCACACCTGAACTGAGCTTTCACGTGAAAAATAACTTCTATAGGTCACATAATAAATATACTGACCCTCTGGGAATGATAATATCGACTCGGCGTCTTGCCCATTAATTGGCGTATGGGAAGGCCGCTAATTTGAAACCGACTCAAAAAGAATGGCCGTCGGAAGGCGGTTCAAACTTCAAAGCTTCAACGTTCTACCTGGCAGGTTACGAGACTCTGAATTCGATCGTTGAGCATTCTGGGAAAGGTGACGTACCCCGGGCTACTCCGTGGGTTGGAGCGCAGTGGCGTCCATCACTGCGAAAATTCTGCTAACACCATGACAATACGGAGCCGCCACGTCCATCTACCATAACTGATATCATATGAACGCTGGATCCCGCCAGACCTCATTCAAAATCGCTGCAATCACCACGACGCGGTCACATGAAGGGAAATGCCGAACGACGACGGTAATAATAATTCAACCTACCTTGACCAGTGCCCACGGAGGCTGAGTCCTTGCCTGACAGTATCCAGCGAGCAATTGAGCAAACCACAGGAAAGAAAGGACCGCCGAATTTACTCGACGTTACCTGACACAACTTCACCATGGCAGAGTCCTGCCGCAATCTGAGGTGGCGCCCACCCTGTTGTCGCATTCTGATTTACCTTAATATGCCTATTCCCCCCCCCCTCGGGAAACTACGGGATGTAGTTCCCACTTCAGGGCGAATACGACTCACGCTGAAAGAGTCAAGTCAACCTTCTGCAGTTCACCGAAACCTTGTATTTTGGTCACGCCATTCACTAATTCCCGCATCCATTGTGGATATTAGATGAGAGGATATTGATCATCGGCAATCATAATCAAGGTCCTCACCGCTACTAAGTCAGCCTCTACAGGGTTGACTTATCGTTGTTCCATGTCAGGTTCTGGGAATACGGCTTGCTCCCCTGCTATTTTGAGTGCACATCACCAGACCCCAGCTCCATGTCCATCATGACTAGGCGGCAAGAAGCGACCCGCGTGCTGATATGCATGACGAGAAAAGCAAGGGGCCCCGCAATCTTCAAGTTGTACAATACATTGTTTAACGTGGTCTCTATTATCCGGCTCCCCGCCGGGAAGCAAGTCGCTTTCCATCTGGTTTTCGCCTTCCACGGATGGTTCGTCGCTGTTCGTCAGCAGACCCCTTACCTCGCTTACACCACATCCCGTGATCCCAGAACGGCAAACTCGCATCTATCGAGGGGCGTGCTCCCGTATTTATTGTTCTCAAGGCATGAATTCGGATTCTCCGCTAATCCGTCATGTCCGCTTCAGCATCCACCCAAGCAATGCCTGCCAAGCAGAAGTCCTTCGAGGAGAAAGCTCAGCATGATGAAATCGAACAACATGATCTTCAGATTGACGAGGCTGTAGTTGCGTCCCATGCACCCTCTTTGCGAGGACGCATGCTCACTGCCGCCGTTGCTTTTGTGGCTGGCACTGGGTTCACGCTTTTCGGGTAGGTCTATACTCTACGCCAACTCTCCTTGCAACTGACTGAATTCTTGGTTCGACTAGGTATGACCAAGGGGTTATGTCAGCACTACTTACGGCCAATCAGGTTAGTTCACCTTATTACTTTGTTTCCAGAATCTAACGATCCAATCAGTTCGAAGCAATGTTTCCCGAAGTGGTCGTCGAAGCAAGTCACCCAAATCATGCAACATTGCAGAGCTTTACTATTGCTATATATGTTTGTCTCCGAGCTCCTTTTTCGTGTCAAAGTTTGAACATATTCAAAAGGAAGTCGGTTGTCTTTTCGGCGCGTTATCAAACCTTTGGGTTGGAGACAAGCTTGGTCGACGCAGAACGATCATTTTCGGGGGTTCCATCATGTTAATAGGAGCTATCCTCCAGACGACGTCTTACAGCTTTGCACAATTGATATTTGCTCGTATTTTCACGGGGTTAGGAAATGGTTTAATTGTGGGCCACTTCGTCAAGTTTGGCACGCTGAGATGTCTCACAGTAGGCAACAGACTTCTACCGTTCCAACTTATCACGCAGAAATGTCACCAGCAGCAAAGCGGGGAAGATTGATCATGATCGAAGGAACCATGATTGTGTTCGGTGTGACGGTAGCGTACGTCCCAAGATACCTCTGTAGCTTCTGGGCTTAGACTAATGCCATCTCTACAGTTATGTACGTCATTTTGCATGTAGATGTGACGTGACGACGGTCTCACTAACCCTCCTTAGTGGGTGGACTTTGCTCTGTACGTGTTAGCTTTTCCGAAAAATTCTGAACAAGGAGGTGTAATGAGCGACAGGTACTTCGTAACTTGGTCCTCAGCGCAATGGAGAGTTCCGCTGGCACTACAGATCGTTCTTGAAATTATCGTAGTTACTTGCATAGGTTTCGTGAGTATCGCAATATTGCAGCTACGCTAGTCTGATCTGAAAAAACTATTACCATCTGCACAGCTTCCCGAATCTCCTAGATGGTGGGCTTTATCCAATTGTGTGGTGCTGTCATTCCCCTAACCGCGCAGAAGGTTAGTGAAGAATGGTCACCATGCGCAAGCTATCGCAGTCATCTCAGCCATGGAAGACAAACCTATTTCTGATGCTGAAGTTCAGCGGACATACTACGGAATCCGGGAAGCTGTTGCAATGGAACTTTCGGTCTCAGGTGGCAACAAGGCATCGCTCGGAGAGCTTCTGACCAGCGGACGTAGTCAGAACTTTCGGAGAACTGTAACTGCCATTATCTGCCAGGCAATGCAACAGCTCACGGGGATCAATCTTGTCACTTAGTGAGATTCAATACAAGTTGTAAAAATTATGCTGATTCTGACATCGGCGCCCCCTCATCAGCTATGCGGTATGACGGTTTCAGATTGCCACAGGTTATATTGTTGCTGATCTTCTCATTTCCAGACCATTTTGTTCCAGAACTTGGGGCTGTCGGATGTGAACGCACGAATCGTGGCGGCGTGCAATGGCACAGAATATTTACTCGCCTCATTCATTGCATATGCACTCATCGACCGTGTTGGGCGACGTATCTTGATGCTGATTGGTACATTTGGGCAATGCATCGTGATGCTTCTCCTGGCAATTCTCGGTAGCATCAATAATGGGCCAGCGCAGATCGTGAGCGTTATACTGTTGTTTGGCTTCAACACGTTCTTCGCGATCGGGTGGCTCGGTATGGCGTGGTTGTACGTGGGTGTCGGTTCATTTGCTTGAATAACTGGATGCTGATGGTCTGTTGCACACAAATTACCTCGATTGCAGTGCGCCGAGCTTTCTGGATTAAGAACAAGGGCACAGACAAATGCGCTAAGCACCGGTAACGACGAGAACTCGTTTCGAACTACTCTCACTGATAAGTCCCTCTCTAGCGTCTAACTGGACGTTCAACTTCGTGGTCGTGATGATCGTCGGCCCGTCGTTCAACAATATTTCGTGGAGGACTTATATAGTGTTCGCAGCGCTCAATGCTGCCATCATTCCGGTGGTGTATTTCTTTTTCCCGGAGACAGGTGGAAGATCACTCGAAGGTGAGCACCCAACCGCAGAACCACCTTTTTGAGAGCTTGAGGGAGACGAACGCCGACTCGTTCTCATCCAGATCTCGACGTTGTATTTGCTCTGGCTTATAATGAAGGATTGGATCCTGTGAAGGTTTCGCTACGGAGGGACGTTCCTCTGGCTGGCTCTCCTGAAGCAGACGAAATTCTGGGTGTTGACCCGAGAGTGAGATATACCGCGGGCAAGGGCACGCCAACGAGTACATCCCACAGCGAGCGATCACAAACTGTGTTCTAGACAGCTGTTGTTCGTTGGAAATTGCGAGATCTCTCTCGCGCCCACCGACTTGTTGTGCCCCAGACTGTGTCAATTGGACGAGTCTTTCAGTCGCTATAGATCGCGTACTTTGGTTGTAGCTTCTTGCGTTGTACTATACATTTATGTCGAGCGATCGGCAATGGACTCCATTGGTTTGCGGAAGCCCGAGTACGGGCCAGTCTCCCTCGACGATGCATAGTAACTGGGAGAAACATCTCGTACTGATCCATGAAGGATTTGTGGATCAATATGAGAAACATCCGAAGGTCACTTCTCCCGCCCTGTTTGGGACCAGCCGTCCACTGATCTGATTCTTCTGTGAGACTTGAAAGCAGGGTAAAGTGATGTCTACCATATATTCCCGTTTTGCCGAGCGTAGTCCTCCGACTGAGCTCAGACATAAAGCAGAAAGCAAAGTTCGTCACCCTCTCACAGAACATCACCCAGCATGTTAGTGTTTGGCGGAACAACTTACATCCTCCCCGCAGCCAATGGGATTGAACCGATAAGGAGGGTGAAATGAGATGTTGCTGGGCTAGGATGGGCAACACAACGTCGGCCTTCGATATTCCCGAGTGTGGAGAATTGGAAGTCCTGGCTATTCGAGTTCTCACGAGAGGAAGTTGGGATGGTATAGATCCCGTCCAATCGAAGCTCGGTGCCATAACGCCGAAGAACAGTGCACGACAAATGTCAGCCTTCTTGTCTAGTGAAGTAGCCTGAGTGAGAAACGACGAGGACTTGTCAATAATCTTGTCAAGATCAATGAATGGGCTAACGGAATGAAAAAAAAAAAAGGCTATGGTGCGCGAACGCGAGTTCTGTGACTTATTGATAGCATCGGCCGGTGTGATTCCCACCCACCTGACACCGCTTCACAAAAAGCCATTCGGCTCGGACGTGGCGTCCGAATGACAGTTGCGGTGCTAGCACAAGACCCGTTTTGCTTCCCTCCGTCATCCTCTCAGCGTCTCAATCAAGTCTGAGTGTCTGTTTTACAACGCGCGATGGAGTCGGTGAATGTAAAATTGTCAGTACGATCGGACAAAATGCTCAGCATATCCCGGATCGTCACGCTCCTTGGATCCATCCTCGTTGCGTTGAGCTCTGGAACTAATTATGTGGGTGGGGCTTGATACTATATGATAGAAACAACACTGACTGAGGGTGATTGCGATTGCGGTTGAACAGATATATTCTGGTGCGTCGTTCTTCGTCCCCGAACCTCCCGCTCCAATGAACATTCTACATTCCCGCCAGCCTATGCACCTCAGCTTGGTGCTCGCCTTCGAGTATCACACACGCAGCTTAATATCATCGGTCTCGCAGGAAATAGTATGGACTCATATAACTCCTCCAGCTCCTGGTTAATCTTTCCGCAGTGGGCGTATACACCTCCGGCCCCGTCTGGGGTCGTATTGTCGATAGCAGGGGCCCACGAATACCGCTCATCGGCGCTTCAATCTGTCTCCTCGTTGGCTACTTGGGCATCAAGCAAATGTATGACGATGGCATAGGCAATGGCGCAACCGTTTCGTCACTCCATCTTACATTACTCGTCATGTGTGGCTTCATGACAGGTTTGGGGGGTAATGCGGGGCTTGGTGCTGCTATCAATACGACTGCGAAGAGTTTCCCGTCCAGTGCTGTACGTGCTCTCTCTCTTCCGCCTTCCGCGTTTATGCCGAGTACATGCAATTGATGTTCCTTAGCGTGCTACTACCACTGGTCTTGTTCTGTCGGGTTTCGGGCTCTCTGCTTTCTGGTTCTCATTGCTTGCGCACACGCTCTTCCCTGGGGATACATCCGCCTTCCTATTAATCCTCGCTCTCGGAACAACTATCCCGATGCTCATAGGTCTGTTCATCGTCAAGCCTGTTCCTCTGCCTCCGGCGAGTTCGAATGGGAGGCACGAACCCACGATCGGGGGCTACGATCCCATCCCGAGCGGAGATGCTGTCGTCTTCATCGGAGGATCGCAGGTAGCGTTAGATCCAGAGGTAGATGCTGAGGTGGACGCAGATTCTGCACCCCTCTTATCACACGAGCGGGAACACAGCTCGTACCAAGTCCCCGTTCCGCCCTCCACTGTCAAGTCAAACTCTCCAGCAAGTTTTCACCGTGAAAGAAGTGTCGGTGATAAAGACGGGTTGCCGGACATTCACGGAAAGCGACTGTGGCTCACTCCAGACTTCTACCTTGTCTTCATCATCATGGCCATATGTGGGTAGTTATCGCTACGGATCTCTGAAATCGACGCTTACACTCCTTTCCGTAGGTAGTGGCACTGGTCTCATGTGTCAGTGTATTTTACATTGTTAAAGCTGTTCCAACTCATTCTCCCTTGATAGATATAAACAACGTCGGCTCAATCTCGCAAGCGCTTTACGCCAAAACGCATACAGTCTATGATGATGTTGAGGCTTCCAAGTGGCAAGCCGCTCAGGTATCTATTCTGAGCTTGGGAAACTTCGCAGGACGTGTTCTAATTGGTGGAGCCCTTGCCTCTCTCACTCGTCTAACCCTAACCAACCGTATCGCAGGCTTAATTTCTGACTTTACACACACCCGTCTTCGCCTTCCACGTGCCTACTGTCTCTGCATCGTCTCATCTCTTTTCATCATCTCTCAAGCGACCGCGATTACTGTATCCTCCGTTGAGACATTGTGGGTAGCAACCGTTTTATTGGGGCTTGCTTACGGGTCTTTGTTTGGGATTTGCCCCACACTCATGATTGAGTGGTTTGGGCTGGGTAGGTCCACTTTTCTGTCCGTGATAACTTATTCGCATCAACTCATGTTCCCTACACCAGCTCACTTATCCGAGAACTGGGGCTACGTCTCCTTCTCGCCCGTTGTCGGGGGTAACCTATTCTCCCTCATGTTTGGGCACAACCTGGACACCCATACGCCAGTGCAGGACACGCGTTCCTCACTTGCGACGCGTGTTTGGCCATTGATCAACTTGGTGTCACGCGAACTACCCTCTGAGCATCAGTGTTTTGATGGGAAAGCGTGTTACTTGGGGAGTTTACAAGTGACGCTTGTTGCGTGCATTGCGTCCCTCGGGTTGAGCTGGTGGGCTGGGATTAGAGACGGGCAGAAGATCAAGGGTAGAAATGCGCACGTCAGAGGGTAGAGCACGATATAGATGCATTCAAATCTATTGTTCAACAAGGCTCAGGTAAAACCGACTGAGGGGGGGGCATACATGGAACCTCTCTTTCACCCGCAACACCAGCCAGCGAGAATTCTATCTGTGAGAACCCTACCTCTAACGGAATCATTCACATTGTCTCCACTCGGCGAAGGACATTTCTGCTTGGGGTAATGATGCATACCTCGAATCGTGTAATTCTTCCACCGCTCCGACGAGCCTACTAAATGAGATCTATCGCAACTTATGCCATCGTCTCTGTCCTTTGTGTTCTGGGCTCGATGGTCGCAGGTTACATTGTTGAGCTCAGGCATGGCAAGTTCTTGCTGACGGATTCGCGCTTTTGTTGGTCATGTTTTATTCACCACGAGCAAAACGCAAGTGTCGGTGCCTGGGTATTCGTGTGCGAACGGTCTCGTTTAGTACGTATCTTCTGCCTCTCTGTCTATCTGCCATCCTTTACTGGGCTTTTTCGAGTGCACTAACCAACTTCCCTCTCCAGGAACACTCACATCTGGCTCCATTTGCGCTACGAAACCATATGCCAGTTTTTCGTGCTACATGAGCACAAGAATCAAGCACAGTGAATGGACAAGTCTAGTAGCACGTCAACAGCCGTTCAGCTGGTTGGTTTGCACTTCGCCTGTAGAGTTCTCGCCAAGGCGAGCAATGCAGCGCCACCCAGGATATTGACCTATGAGCCAGATGAACTTCAGAATAACTCTAAATGTTTGAAATCAAAAGACGACTTACCCCACTAAAGATGATTGGTCTTGTCTATGAATATGCTGGAGGACTGAGCAATACTCCGGATATCGGCTCCCCGGTGAGGAGAGCGAAACTTGCAAGAAAGGTCATAAAGCCGATACGTGTCCTAGCATCAGTGTATCAGTGCATGGACCTTGCCAAATAGCCTGTATGAGGAACTTACCCAACTTCTCCGATGTTTCGCGAGAACGCCGCTGACGCTGGTGCAGTCAGGGAGACGACTATGGACCGCTGAGTCCCGTTTTGGCGAGGAATGAAATGACTTACATCCACCACTGAAAAAGCCGAACAAAATCGCAAACGCCACTACCCCGCCATTGGAAGTTGCGCCAAGCATTGCAAATACCAGTCCACCTGCGACCACAGTAATCGGAATGATGACTAGGGTGGTGAACTTGTCCAGAAGGAGAAGGAAGGTACGAAAGTTGTGACCCTTACCACTCGATGCGCTCCACATGTCCGCAAAGATCATTGGGACAATCCTTCCGAAGAAGCCCGCAGCGTTAAAAATTGCAACCTAGCACGTACGATCAGAGACCAACAAATCAGGTCCTTCAACTCGAACTTATGTACCACATAGCTTTCTACGATGCTAGATACGCGGCGTTCAGCCGCGAACAGCTGAATGTAGAACACTATGCAAGATTCAGATCTCATTGACTACATAACGATGGACTTACTTGGAACGAAAAGGCCCCAAAATGTCGCAGCAATCCTTCGAGGACATCGGTACGTGAAGAATGCAGAGAGTACACAACCTTCACCTACCCTGCAAGGCAGACCCAAAATGGTCCATCGGTCAAGATGTTTCGCATGTTCGCGGGAATGTCTTGTTGATTCAGTTTTGCCGGCGGAAGCCGCGTCCGCATTATAGCATTGGCGATGATCAAGAGAACTAGGTAGACGAAGGACACGATTCGTACCCCCCATGCGAAACCGATCCGCCCATTGAAGAAATGGTTGATCATGATGGGGTAGGCCACAGATCCCACGGAACTCCCTGCCAGTGGTGCGGAGTCAGTGAAACACGGTGCAAGTTGCATGATGCGTACCACTCATAATAATACCCATCGCTAGCGCACGTCGTCGTTTGAAGTAGTGTGCTTGGATGGACAGTGTTGGCAAAAAGAGGATTCCCATTGCTATTCCCATCCCAAATCCTTGAGACAGAAGTATCTGGTAGAACCGATGTGGTTGTACGAGGGAGAGCACTGACAGCCAAGTAAGCACTGGTATACAACAATATGTCCAGAAACATACTGAAAGACGAAAAGACATAGAGCAGGCTCCCGAAGGCCAACAACTGTCTGAACCATCCATCATCAAAGAGCTGTCAGGTGTCAGTCCATGGTAACGACACGACATGCAAGAGGCGTACTTTGCCACTCAATAGACCACCGGAAAAGAAGAGAAATGTCTGTATGGATCTGAAAGGTGGTTATCTAAGCACTGAGGCATCGAAGGCTGTCAGGTGCAAAGACTTGCCCAATCCAGGCAATGTCGGATGTGGAATACTCTGTGAGCGAAACTCGTGTATAATAATCTTGATAGACACCGAAGGACTGCATGGTGCCTGTACAAATGTTAGCCTCCACTTGCAGAAGACCACAATTCATCGTCCCCCACCGGATGTGCAGACGACAACCATGAACCTGGGATCAAAATCAGACAAGAGAGCATGAACTCGTGGCACAAACTAACCCGCCAGCAACGGTCAGCCAAGCTTGTAGACTGCCCTCAGGAAATGTGATACTTTGAGCGGGCGGCTGCTGGGTCTGTCTGTCTGATCTCGAAGGAGGAGAAATCTCCTTATCCTCTGGAGATCCTGTCGTGGCTCTCGCCATAAGGTACGCTGGCGGTAGATGCTAGTTTTTATGATAGAACTTCCATATTGCTTATCAAGGTTTCGGTATTCCCGGCCTCTGCTTCTTTGTTCGAGCCTCAGCGAGGGAGAAGGAATGATGAGTCCACACAGCATTCATCAGGAAAGCATCAAAATACCGTACTCGTTCCACGACACTTTTGTCAAAGAGGCTCTCATTGGCCAGACAGATATGTAGTAAGCGACCCCAGAAAGAGCTAAGCGGCTTAGCTCTCATTGAGCACTCATCCATCGAGCGCTTATGATTTACGGATGAGTATTAATCGAAGAAATTTACAAGTTGGATTCACGGCCCCCTTCCCCCTGCCACCAGTACTTTATTCAATAAGTAATTGATAGCAAGTAATTCAATCCCTCGAATTTCCGAGGCTCGAAACTACTAGTAAGTAAGCGAACCGGTCCGGCCTTACAGAAAGCGTGCTGTCCATTCAAGCGGGTCGCGAAGTCCTAGTGTGAGTGCTCTCCCCCAAATAAGATAACAAAGCTAACGGAAATTTTTTACATAGCACCATCGAATCGGCAAAAAATCCGTATATACACCTTCCTGTTCCGTAGGGGAGCATCCCGGGGGGGGGGTGCGCGGTCTTGGTCACTATCAATCCTGCATCACCAAGGGGCGATCTTGACACTTCCTAAGCCCGTGGTACTCGTGTCCTCGGTATGAATGTCCTGGGTTATTTCGGCAGCAACCGGCGGATGCATAGGATATCGATTGCTTTGGGGACCACTACGGGGTGTCCAAGAGAGTGTGGTTGGCTGATGATACGTCTTTTCAGTGGACAATCCAAGTCCAACACGGACGATGATAAGAGAGAAAACAACGCCCTGTTCAAGAATTTAGTCGTTGGGAGCGATTCTCGTATGTAGATAGCTCACGATGATTTGGGTGACCTGTAATAGTTCGTCAGCAAGGCTTCCCGGTACCCGGAACCAATAGTACATACTGCATCAAGCATGAGATACTGCGCAAAGCTGTTGCTGAGGTATAGAGAGAGCAGTATTATCAGGCAAGCCGAGTATATCGCTCCTGATTCGATGATCACGATCGCCGCCGAGACCACATTTCTACTACTGATCACTGTGTTGGCACGACGGTGAATCCATAAAATGCGCATCGCGATCAGGGCTGTGAGGCAGTTATTAGGGTATAGCACAGAGTGAGAGAGCGATGAATATGTACATGTACAGGAAAAGTTGGTGAAAAGAGTGAGGCTGAAAAACGACACGATCCAATTTTGAAGTTCCGTGATAAATATTGGCTCTGTAGGAGATGCACGAGCAAATCCTTGGAGAGCACCTATAGCCACGCCTAGAAACTCGCTCGTCAGGAACATGACAACGTGTGCAAACAAGTAACGTACCGATACTGGCGATGAAACAGATTGAGATAGGGAAGACAACTCGCTTATCTCCATTCCAGACGAGGTAGAGCCGATATAGCTTGAAAACATCCGAGGTCAGAAGTCCGGAATGCCTACAAGGAAAATTTATTCATACTACAAAACCATCCCCAACAAGGGTCTGAGCTGCATAAGCTGTGCTCTTGAGGGAGTACAACCCAGTATTGACTTGGCCGAGGTACACGTTTGCATCTGTGTGGATGATAAATGCCCCGAGAAGTCTTTGTATGTCCGCCGCAACATGCTACAGCGCAAATCGGCTGGGTAATTGGTGTACGTGAAGAAGCGAATACATTCAAACTCACCACAGTCGCCAATACGAACATGGCGACAGATGCGCAGATCATTGGCTTGTTTCTCTGTTGACTAGAGTTTCTTCGTCTGAGCAAGATGAACATTGAGGCAGAGAATAACACCCCAAAAACACCTATTGTCCTGTCGACACAAAGTTGATAGCTGAGTCGTACCACCTACCATAGAAAAAGCCTTCCACAAAAATCGAAACAAGGGCACTTTCTGGGAGGCTGATAGCCATTGTAAACTTGGGAGTTGTGTTTGGTAATCGAAGGTCACCAACGGCCTCCTTTTCAAAGCTTTAAGAAGGCCGCTCAAGAAGAGTAAGCCGTGGAACTTCGTCAATGTTTCTGTTTCCACAGTTCATCATGATCGTGGGGTCCAGCGGACCACCAGGAAAGATGGTACTTAGGTACTCAGGCGGCCATGGCGGTGCAGATGGTTCCTGATTCCCAAACGAACTCAATAGAACCTGATCTGAACTGGATTGCCAATGCTGAGCGCTGAGGGGTCCTCGATAATCAGCGAGGATTGCCGTGGAGTTCATTAATTCACTGGCAGTGAAAACTCCAACCCTAAGAGGAAATACTGTGTTTGATGGCTGCACGCACCTGCGTTGGAGTAGCTTACCTGCCTTTCGAGGCAGATGTTGAGATTGAGTGTGTTGTGGAAGTACCTGAGTAGTAGTCAGCCATCTATGAAATTTGAGAGTCGATCCCATGTTGGGGCGTCAAGCAAGATGAATCAATCAAGGAGCTTGCACAGCAAACAACAGGTCCAATTGTGACTGAGGGGAAATAAAGTGGCTGGCATCATCGAGGGTTGCGGCGACGTTGAAACACAATGCGTCGGGGATCGGGATTTGAACCGGTTTGCGGCGACTTGGACTTGTCAAATATTTGCTATCAGATTCTGTGTCCAAAAAAAAGCTAGACAAATGCGCAGCGCTCTGTTTGCGCTTTGATAAGAGGACCTCGGACACTATTGAATCTTCGCAGTGACACCATTATTCGAATTCAAGATCGGCACTGAGGAGTCACCGATGCCGCATCAGCGAGGCTTTGAAAGTTTGACAGACGGGGGTCCCCTTTCTGCTTTTGTCGACTTGACGCTGATCAGTCCATATCTCAAACTATGGTCAAAATTCTGGGATGGCCCAAAAGTATGTGAATACCCCAACCATCTTGAATTTCGCAGATGACCGTTAACGATAACACTGCTATGGTGTCTATAATTGGAGGTGTGAGCGTCCTGATTCAATCGTTCACTGACGGCACAAACATTCTGTCTTGTTTCAAAAATTGGACGAGCTTGCATATCACAACAATGCTATATTCAAAAAATGTGTTACCGCGCTGATATTCAAGAAATTGTGAAAATTGTGCATTTGGTGTCTCAATAGTATATAACATCGATAGTCAGACAATTTCTCATAAATAAATGCCAGACAGATGAGATCTTCCATCATGAATCTGACTGCAATGCAATCAGAAAAAAACATCAAGTGCTTCAGTAAAGCAACAGTGCGCCTTGCTCAATGAAATAGATTCGGAAACTACTTACCATTTGTGCGTGAACCCATCACGGGTGCTCCAAGAGATCGATCACATTTCCGAACCGCACGACGTGATCAGTGGGAATGTGGACCTGGTGGGAGTAACCCCACTCTATAACTTTCTCAAAGTTCCTGCACTTGTGGTTCGTCCTAAAATCAGGGACCGGGTCTTCATGCCCACTGCGAATAATTCAGCCAGAGATTATAACGCAGAAGTAGAATAAACGAACGCAACCCATTGATAAGGGATCATACCCGCATCTGCTGAACACATGAAGGCTTGGCGAAGATTTTCGATACAATGGTCTAAAACACAAAATACGTCAGCTTGGCATAATCAAACCTGAGGGACGACAAAGACAGCGTACCGAGGTGTGCACGCAATGCTTCCGGTGATGGTACCTGGAAGGAAATGTCCCAGGACTCGTAGTATTCCTTGTGCGTATATTTGCGCAGGAAATTCTTGGTGATGTGAGCAGTCTTCAAGTAGATTTTCGTAGAGCGAGCCATACCACACAGTGCAACTGATGTGCGGCTTCCAAAGCAGTCATGTAGCCTCCGCCATCTTCATCACGGAACTTGACTCGAGATGGTGCATCGCTGTAGCCCATCCTCTTCAACTGCTCAAGAGAGATGCGAGTGGGCTTGACTGTATAGATCATGTATTTAGTACAGGAGAAATTCATCACTAATGGTAGGACTTACTGTCGGTCGACACCCTGGTCCACGCGGCATCTATCTCGGGACTTGGAGGTCCAACGAAGACATACTCTTTTCCTAACGTGCCGTTGAAAGTGACAATCTCCTTCATGTATTCAACGGCCTCGTTCGCGGGCGCTGAAGTCTAAGTCAGCACCTGCAGCCTGTATACGAGTGTCACCCACAGTAGATTGGTGAGGGGGCATACTGGGCACGAGAGTTCACCCAAAGCACAAAGAGGAATACCCACAGGAAGAGGGATACACCAATGGCACGGCCAATCCAAAGCGATGAAAAAGACCAGTTCCGCTTGTAACGTGGCATGATACCGTGATCCGAGTCACTAGCATAGGATGCGGATGGACCGAGAAGTTTCTGCTCACTTTCATCTTCGTCAGGCTGTTCAACAGCAGAATACTGGGATGAACGGAAGAGTGAAAGCATTGTTGGTGACGGATGTGCTAGATCCCTGTTCCGTTAGATATATGAGATGGTGTGTGATACGACCCAGTTAAATTTGAAATACTACATTATCTAAAGGCTCATACAACTTCTGGGCCATCTCAGAATTTTGGCCATTGTAGTTTGATCGGTCGTAGAGGAGTCCCAACAGTGGTGACCCCATTGAATCAGGCTGTCCAGGCTGATACTATTATGTAATGCTTCAGTGGGAAGAAATCAGACCTTGATTGATATCCAGCCATAAAGATATGAACTGGTCCCCTTTTTTTCGGGGTTCATATCCCTTGTCTGTTCCGACGTTCGCGCTCCATTACTCAGCGTCACGTCGACAAAGCGGTAAGGGGACCTCCGTCCGTCAATCTTTCAAAGTGGGCTCGCTGATGCGATGACTGGGGTGACCCCTCATTGAACCCCAGCGCACAGCTTGAATTCGAACAGTGGCTGTAAATGTAAAATATTGGCGTTACTGCGAAGATAAGTAGTGTCAGAGGACCCCTTACGGAAGTCGAAACGCAAATTTGAAATGGAGTGCGGTTGTCCTCGGGGGTGCTTGGTTCAACGGAGCCCCATTTTTCATGCCATGGGTGTGTCCCGGAACACTACATTATCTGAAGGGTCGTATCCTTTTCATGGGAACTTCCACCATGGCTATTGTCATGGTTGCCAAACATCTGCCACCATATTCTCCATTAAGTCGCTTTCAAATAAGTTCATCCCGATTCCCGACGCAATATTGTGTTCACGATGAATTCTGCCCTCGATGTTGCCAGCCACGTTATTTCCCCTCACTGCCCTCAGTCACAATTGGATTTGTTGTTTTCTGTGCAAGCTCCTTGATTGATTCATCTTGCTCGACACCCACATGGAACATGGAATTGACTCTCAAATTTCAAAGATGGCTGTTTACTACTCGGGTACTTCCGCAACACACTCAATCTCAACATCTGCCTCGAAAGGCAGGTAAGCTACTCCAACACAGGTGCGTGCAGGCATCGAACCTTCCGGGAAATACTAGAGATTTCAGGTAGGTGAGCGGTTTCACAGTACCATGAGATAGAATGGCCAAACCCGTGCGTAAACATCGTTCATACTTTTGAAGTCTCTTTCCATATTTCTCATGTAGACATTTGCCTTGACAATCTTTTGGAGAGATGATCCTGCAGCTTTAAGAACCTTCTCCATATTTTTTAATGCTGCTTCCTGTGCACGTTGAGTTGGTTGAGTTAGTCACGTTATATGATATTTGCAGAGGATTCAAACACGCGCCGTCTGTGCTCCGACTCCACCCGGCAGGATGGTAAAGTTTGAGTCGCAACCAATGTTTCCGGAGACGAAAACCAACTTCCCCGAACCTATGGCTGCTTGGGAAAAGACGGATAGAGTGGGGAGTGCTTCAGGAGACTTGACAATTGTGGGCATTTCGAAACGCGACCTGGATATTGGGAGCAAGTTCGTGAGTGCCAGTGACTGATATTACAGGTCATTAAATATGATCGAAGTTGAGAGTATCATAGGTCTTGAACGCATGCATATATCCCCATAGTCACCTCCCAGTCACCTGACCCCTCTAGCCAGAAGTTTGGATCAGGTTCTATTCCAGTGGGTTCGTGGCAATTGGGGGCCCTGATCTGATATGGTAAGAGTCTCAGCTGATCAAGCTCAAACGGGATCGCCTAACTACCATCATTCCTGGTGGTTCGCTGAACCCCCGATCATGATAAACCGTGGAAACATTGATGCGAGTCCACAGCTTACTCTTGTGGAGCGTCTTAATCCCTCAGTCACTCGATCCAATCTAACTTGCTCGTTTCCATTGGACGTCTTGCTTGCATACGGCCACCAAGGAACCGAAGTTTCCTTGTGAGTGCATGTGTGTTCGCCATCAGAGATATTGTAAGTATAAAATTAAATGCCTTGGATCTGGTCGCTTAGGCCAACACACCTAACCAATTGATCAGCATCATGCAACTCAGAGCCATTCAAGTTTTCACTGTCATATCTTGTGTCGTCAGCACGCTGGCCTCGCCTGTCCCAGATGCTGGTGAGTGACAGCGCCGCGGCTGATCAATGTTGTGCTCCCAGTATTGATGTACGCGATTTGCTTTGTAGGGGTAAAACTTGCTCCCGGTAGGTGTTATTATGTTCACCCCCACACAGAATTTGACTTTTCATAGTTGATGAAGGGACTAACTTTGCTCGCGGTAAGCACTTTTCGGTCCCCACTTATCGTACCAAAGTGATCACAGATCCTTGCACCAGCTGAGGAAGGTACCAACTTCAATGTCCGAAGTATGTCCCAATATTTCCAGGAATATAGTGCCTGACGAATTACTCACGCCCAGCCGAGGAGGGGACAAACTTCGCTTATGGTAGGCTGTCTAATTTTGTCATCGTCTGCATCACTGACCTTCTTTCTAGCCGAGGAGGGCACTAACTTTGCTCGTGGTACGCCTCCTTATCCTCGCATTGCGAAGTCACTAACGACCCCCAACCAGCCGAGGAGGGCACCAATTTTGCGCGTGGTAGGTTCGCGATACTCATTGCAGTGGACACTACCAATGCTCTTGCTAGTGGAAGAGGGCACCAACTTTGCACGCGGTCGGTCTTCTTCGCTATTGATGCAGTTAGGCTAATACTGAAGTCTCCCCCTCTCTTTAGAGGAAGATGGAACCTATTTTGGTCGTAAGTTCCGCGTTCTACTGTACCTTCTCGAGAGAAAAAAATCCTACAACTTTTGCTAGGCTATGGGAACTAACTTCGCCCACTGTGAGCCGCTCACTTGATCACATTTACATATTGCTGAAGCTCTCTCT
Source organism: Lanmaoa pseudosensibilis (assembly GCA_038092875.1). Taxonomy (NCBI): domain Eukaryota; kingdom Fungi; phylum Basidiomycota; class Agaricomycetes; order Boletales; family Boletaceae; genus Lanmaoa; species Lanmaoa pseudosensibilis. The sequence goes on from JBBPRF010000131.1 coordinate 53,305, forward strand.
CATTAGGAGGTCATATTGCAACCTTCATACAAATGCTGTCGGTTGCAAGAGGTACGACTTCCGCTTTATACACCACAAGATCTTACATCCTCGACAGCTTCACTGCGTGCCGTATCATACAGTCACGCATTTCCCTATGTTAGATTCGTTTTCACCAGCGATATGAAATGCAAATATTATCTGTTGAAACAATGGATTCAAATTTACTACTAGACTGCATTCATTCAGGGTCAGGATATTGTGGCATGACTCTGGTGAGGCCTATGCGATTTCCCGGAGTCGTTCATGCACATGTCGGCGCAGGTAACTGCTCGAGGGAGACCGATGATACTATTGAGCCTGGACCAACCGTTTTTGAGCCCCGAGCAGTTCGACATGTATGATTTGGAAGGAGCCCGGATTCAGCCCATTATCCCATGTCGAACCTGACATTCTCACGGAGGGGCCAAGGGACCGGTAATTTCGTACAATCCTCATAGATGTGGAATGTCGCACACGGCGAGCTATGCCAAATTCGTCGTATGGTCGGAGACATAAGTCATATCAGTATATAGTAATCTCAGCCACCAATGTTCGAAGACCAAACCCGGGGTCCCGAAGCAGCGTCAGAACAGCCTGAGCTCGGTAGGCTATTGACCGCGCAGTGGGTCAGGTAAGTCCTCAAGCATATGTTACTTGTGTCTCACATCACGTCTCCCTTAGCTCCCCATAGCCGACCTGAGCAGGGATCACTGCACGCGGTCAATGGTGTATCGATCTGGACCTTACCCGCAACATAACCCATCTCTTTATCCTCCGTACAGCCAGCGACAAGGTAGTACCCCTTCTTACCTGCTATGCTCTCACACCCTGCCGTCAGCACAACACTGCCCTTCACTTCCGCACATACATCCTCGCCCCACACTGGTTCAACGACGCTGTCCATTTATAGGAGTCTAATCTAATTCCCTGAGGGTTAGCCAAAGGTACGCCATAGAATATACAAAAAAAAACATTGAATATAAGAAATCAGGAATACAATATATCCACATTGATTATAAATATACACGATAATACAACAGGATAACAATGCTGAACCTCAGTTAGAAGATAGAAATAATATGTATTGTGATAGATCCAATGAAATGACACAATCATCAAAAATCCCGCAAACCCCCATATGGCGGAAATGCGGGAAATATACCAACATGATACTTTTATGTATATTTCAATCTGAGTGACATTATATGAATTGCTTCACAAGTAAACACAACTATGAAAATATTTCCAAAATGTCTCAATGTGGTGGTATTTGTGATTATCAAATAGACA
>JBBPRF010000132.1:0-54167 GCA_038092875.1 Lanmaoa pseudosensibilis
ATTGTCTTATCTCTGCACTGATTCCATTCGTCCTGGCGCATGGATGTGGGCTGCACCGGAGCGATTGTATCCCGACTTATACCCCAATCTCAGAGGTGAAGCTACGCTTCACAGCGACATTTACTCTCTTGGTAGCGTCATCCTTTTCGTATGTTGTCTTTGGTTGTTACTCGACTTCTTTCCTTGACTCCTGAATCGGGCATGCAGATCCTTTCGGGGAAATTCCCTTGGCTAGACAGCAGGGAGGCCAAAAATAAATTAAGGGAATTCCGGAACCCCCCATGCCCGGCGTGGCCTGCTAACATTCCGAACGGCGTTTGGGATTTCATTGAACGATGTTGGTCTCCACAACTTCCGAAAAATCGGCCATCAGCCCAAGAAGTATTGTCGTTTTCCAGAGACAAACTAAAACAGTTGTTACAGCCCAAGTGTGTCGCTGTCATGATTTTGTTGCTCAGACCTGACTCATTATTGAAGTCCTACATCTGAGATTAACGTTGTGCTATTTGGTCCCCTCGGCTGTGGCAAGAGCTCGATCATCAATCTTCTTTCCGAGGAGCTCATCGCAGAAGTATCCACGGACGTTGATCCATGCACCAAGAGACCCCGATGGTACCAGATATCCACCGGAGAAAGACGATTCCGGTTATGGGACACGATGGGATTCCGCCTTGCCCACGGGGGAGACACCAGCCCTCTTTCCCCTTACGAACAAGCGCATGCTGTCTTGCAAAACCTCCCTGACGGCGTTAACCTTATTATTCTCTGTGCACGCAAGGACGGAATCTTCGCTTCACTTGGTAGTCTCTACTGGTTGATCAACGATTTCTTCTACGGTGGCCGTGCCCCAATAGCCTTCGTCGTAACCCACTTTGACACGCCTGATGAAGGGTGGTGGGAACGCAATCAAGACACCATCGCACAAAGAACCGATATTCCAGTTCAATCTATTCCACATGCATGCGTCACCACGGTTCAGACTGGCTGTGATCAGTCCAGACAAGCACTGAAAGCACTCTTGAAAATTTACGCCACCGCTGTTGCCCCAATCACTCCTCGTCTTGACCTTTCTTCTCGTACGACAGCCTCACTCGACCTCGCTACCCACTGCGGGCTGAGCCGTCGTGATGCTACAGCACTAGTAGAAACGTTCAGCAGACCACTGCGCCCCTTCAACGTTGTCCTGTTTGGAGAGGCAGGCACTGGAAAAAGCTCGGTTATCAATCTCATTGTTGGACATCCAGTAGCGGCAGTCAGTTCAAGCATAGATAACTGCACACTGGATTCCCGTGCATACAAGATCAACACAGGAATGCAACAGTTCCTCATCTGGGACACCGTGGGTCTCAACGGAATACACATTGGGTATGATATGTGTAGGCGAGCTTTAGAAAACGCTGCTCGGCTCATTCGTGACTTGTCTGTGGAGGGTGGCGTTGACCTGCTCGTGTTCTGCAAGAAATTCGGCAGGCTTTCCCCATCAGAACTGAATGGTTATAGGTTGTTCGAAGAATTCCTTTGCGAAGGGCAAATCCCAGTCGCTGTCGTTGTCACTCACCTCGAATTGCACAACCCAATGGAGAAGTGGTGGGACATGAATGGCGGCGGCCTCGTCAAGGCCATAGGCAGCAATGTGATAGGTCATGCATGTATCACGTCCCTAGCGAGCGACGATCCAGACGATAGGCGGCACCACAGAAAACTGTTGCAATCTAGACTATCCATTCAAGAGATGCTAGAGGATTGCGTCTCTTCTCGCAACACACTCGCGAAGGTGGAAGGAACTACGGTTAAATCCCCCCTGAAGAGAACCAGGGAGATTGGCAGCACACCAAAGAAGATAACTGTCAAGAACCTTGTGGATCGCTGTGGGTTGACCAAAGAAGAGGCCGAGGAACTCATCAAGTTTTGCTATGGTAATGGATGGTAATGGATGACTGGATTATTTCTAGCGAGGCGGGAACTTGAAACGAATTGCTTACGATTGATCCAATAATGCAGTACGGTAGAATAAGATACGATCTGGAAACTGGCCGACTGCTTGTCCGTTGCCTCCGGTTCATCTTGATAAATCCAAGGTCTTGGGGTAGCACCAGACCCTGAACGTTTCTGTCCGAGTTCTCGTTGAGTAATTGGCACACTGGGAGCATGCGGCACCAATTACATTCTGTCCTGACCTCCACGCTGACGTTCACTGCTGACGCCGTTGAATAGCGTGGCTCAGTGAGTCTGAGACCTACATAACCACGAAAGGCCACATCCGTGGCAACGCCCGCTACGGTTACTCTGTTTATTTAACAACCCCTCGTCTCGGAATACATGGTCTCATAATACATCGACAAAAGGAACATTTTGCGAACCAAGAAGCCCCACACGATCAAAATGCTCCCGCAGTAGTAGTAAATGGTCGTAAGGGCTCGTACCATTCCTCGCACCTTTCTCCACCCATGTGCCACACTGCCGCCCTTTCTTCCACGAAGCATCTGGTAATACTTCCATCCCCATCCGTCAGTGTCTCGATCGGCACGATTAGGCATTGTGAGAGTACGTTTGGAGAGACGCCCAAATCGGACAAAGATCGATACAGAATCATCAGCAACTTCATGCAGATCAAACGATGAACGATATGTGTGAAGCTGAGCAACTAGGGCCTTCCGATCTTCAGTTCGCTCAACAGAGGCTGGCACAACGACCTTCACGATTTCGCACAAGGAATCTGTAGAATAAAATGTTGAACGAGACAAAACACAATCGAGAACATGAGTAACAATCTGTAATGTAGTCTCCATTTCTAAAGTGACTTCCGCGCAAGCACAATCTTCATATAGTCCAACGCAAGGAATTGATTCATCACGAACACGCACACACACCCCTGTGAACAAACGTTCAACTAACCAAACAAAACTGCGAGCATCATCATCAAGAAATTGTGAAGGCATTCCATGCAAAGAGCAGGATTGCCGCAATACCACAATGTCTGCAGGAAACGACAGAGTTCGTCTCCGATTAGAAATGCAACGAAGATCATAATACAGCCGTTTCTCGGCCACGGACTGCGTTCCACCGTACTCATCAAAAGAGAGTGATGTGGCATGAGACAATGGACCAGCAGCACCTGTATCGGCGTCACTCGACACCAATGACGGATGCATATTAACATCCAAAGATATCACTGTGTACAATTCCGCACTGCAAAAAGAGTTAGCTTCTGGAGACGTACGACGTCGAGACTCACTCACCGCAACTAGAAAGTCTTGGGAAGGGGCAGTCGAAGGGTGTATCTACCCCCGCAAGCATACTTACAAATCTGAGACCAACACAAGAGCATCCAAACAATTGCAATAACACGCAAATAAATACAAAGACAGCAGTCAGGAACATGCATGAACCCGCCAAATCGATTTTCTTGGGGGGGGAACGAAAAAACCCACTACTACCGTAGCGGGAATAAACTACAGATGACTAATCGCAGTACTTACGGTTGTCAGGAATGGACTAGATGCGGGAGTCCGCTCAGGTGACGGTCGCTAAAAGCCAGTGTTGGGAGGAAGTGCACGGCCAACGGCACTTGGATGGAGACTTCTTAATCATCAATCAAGCATCATACGATCTAATTCTTGTACATCGTGACAAATGGAACAGCTGTTAATTTGCGGATAGTGTCATAGAGATGGGCCCGGCGGTATACTACCAGATAGCGGTGCAGTGCGGGGTATAGAGTTGTCAAGAAGCAGCTAAACATCGAGAACTATATGAGTGGGCAAAGAGAAATGGGATTGCGGAAAGACGACGAGAAAGCAATGCGATAATGACGTACAGCTAGACAAATGCAAATGATAGAACCCCATAACCACGTCACAATATCTCCACGACTTCAGTACGGATATCCCTGACCCGGCAGTCGAGGCCTGGAACAACGATTTCGTGCTCAGCAGCAACTCGCTTGAACTCCCCATTGAGTTGTTGCTGGAGTAACAGCGCGTGGAATGCCTGTCGCAGACGAACGACCAACCGCAACGCCCGAGTATAGTTATCCATCGCGGCAGCGGGTAAAGCATGCGATGGCGAAGTTGGTGCAGGTCTGGCCTCGGCCTCAGGATCAGATTCGGACTCGTCACTATCCGACGCACTCTCCCAAGTGAACCCGTCAAGGGGATCGCGCAGATCGCGAATCCACGGATGTACAAAAACGAGCTTGCGCGGCTCCGTCGATGAGAGCCTGTCCGATGTCTTGAATTCCACATTGCCGATCCCTGATACCCGAGCACGGTAGTGGTTCTCTCCGCCAGTTGTAACATCTTGTACAATGAGCTTTTTGACTGCGAAGATGACGCATGGGAGGTATAGTCGGCGGTTGGCGAACCGTGCAGGTGGTAAACGGGTGACGCGCTCGTGGATTAGGATAACATCTGTCTGAGATAGCTGGCTTCTCAATGCCGCAACCCGCATCTCCATTTCGGGATCTTCGATAACCGGTGAAGCACATGTCGTTTGATTATAAACCACAAGGGCAGCGGGAAGGCAGCTGTTGTATGGCGAAGACTTTCCGGTCCAGGAAAGCACTGTCACGTCGCCAGAACGAGCCACGATCTCCTCCAGCAGGTGGCCCAGCGCCGCATCTCCTTCTCCGTAGTGTGGCCGGATATCACTCTTGAAAATACCGATCAATGAGTATGCGACGTCTTCTTCCACCATCGCATTGCGTGTCGATGCTAATCGTAATTTCTCTCGGATACTGAGATTATCGGGGTTGAAAGCAGTGATCGTTTCGCGAGCAACGCCAATGGCATTTGTGAGCTCCTGCATGATCTCTGGCGACTCCTTGTGGTTGGTACGGGTGTCACCGAGGTACGGCCTCCAATTGCAGTCGTAGAATCGGATTACCTTTGGCGCGAGAAGCTCCTGCGCGGTCCAAGCCCGCCTCATCCAAATACTATCTGTGAGATCGCCGATGACCGACGGAGACGCTACGCTGGCAAGAAGGACAAGGGTGGCTGCAGATGCTTCATACCATTTGTACATCATCATGAGCGACTGGTTCAACACCGTACTGATCGTCTTATCGATGCAGCATGTGTCGCTCCATGCCCACCGATATCCGTCCGCGCGAACCACCTCACAGAATTTCCGCAGCTTCTCGTTCGGTGGTGACGAATCCAGATCCCATACCGAATTGACCAGATTGACATCCTGGAACGAAGGCTCCTTGCCTTCCCATACATGCGAGAACGTCACATATTCGAAGTATTTTGCCACCACTTGCAGTATCCGTCCGTCGTCCAATTTCTCAGTCATGGAGGAAACCAGCTCTTTGAATTGCGGGTCCGACTTGAATGTATCCATTCGTTCCATGCCGTCGCACAGACGACCACTCTTGACGTTGATCAGGACAAGTGGGCATATCCTGAAGACCCCATGAACGACGTTGTCGATGATCGTCTCCAACCGGGATGGTGAAAGATATTTCTTGCCTAGTTCTGTGGAGTTGAAGTCATGATATTATCTGAACGCTGTTGGGATGATACTTACGACGGATTTCTTGATCGTGGGACTCCTTAATGAGCGAAAGCATGCGTGTGAATGCATCCGTTGCTTCATCGTAGCGCTGCAAAACATGCAATGCTGCATGTCTTCTCTCGTATCCCCACGGACTCTGAGGGTCTGCCTTGATCGCCTGTGTTGATCGATTTTAAAATCGCCTAACACCAGGGAGAGTCAAGCCATACCTCATCCGCGTCCTTCAATGAATCCTCCCACAACCCCAGCAGTGCTCGTGCGTTGCTTCGTTTCACAAGAAGACCGGCAGGGTTCGACGGATTGAGGGACAACGCAGTAGAATATCGTACAACTGCTTCTTTAGGATTCATGGATTTCACTGCGACATCGCCACTGCTTTCGAATGCCACGAGACTCCGCTGAACGAGAGCTAACATCGATCACTCGATACACGTCAATCTAGATTGGTCATAACAAAGCATACCCGGGTCCCAGTCTGCGGTCACTCCGCTCGTCAGGGGCACCTCACCGAGTGCCTCGACCATTGTGGCAAGTGATTCCGTCACTTCAGTATGGCCCACAGTATACATAGCTTTGCATAAGTGTAACTGAATCGCGAAGGCTAGTCTTTCAAAATCCCATCCAAATAACTTTCAAATGGGGTTTGTACACTTGAGGAGAACATACAAAAGAATAACTTACAAGCGAAATCGCTACCAGGTGAGGAACTTGTCGGAACGGGATAGCTTCTTGCGCACGCTTGAACAGCTCTATTGCACGTTCATTGTTTCCTTCTCTCATCGCCATGCTTCCAAGTAGGAGGAGCATTCGAGCCTACACAGCACCGTGTCAACCTTTGTTACTAGTAGATCGTAGCATTGACGTACCCGGACAGTGGTATATATCGACTGGTCATCCACTATATCAATCAAATCATCTACCTGCGAAATAGCATCCTCGTGTCTTCCGCATTCAAACAAGATGATCGCCTGAGTGAAAGATGGGTACAAGTAGCGATGATGGTGACAGTCATATACCTTGATCAACAAGAGAAATTTATTTTCAGTCGGGACCCCTTCAGTGAACACGAGGTCAAATGCACGCATAGCCGATTCGTTCTCCCCATTTCTGATGCGGACTAATGCAATTGCGATATGACCGATAACGGAACGCTGAACCTCGATAGACTTGGCGTGTGATGGTCAGCACGAGACGGGATAACAGATGTGCCAAAATTACCTTTTTGGCATCGTCGATGGCCATGTCCCACTGCTTCGAACGAGTGCGCACAAGAGCACGATGAGAGAGTGCACGTGCATGGTGAAAAGGACTCGAGGGATGTAGTATTTCTTCTGTCAAGAGCTCTTCGACGCGAGTCAAGTTGCCCTGCGTCCACGATTTGAATGCTGGATCGCTGATGTACATGAGTGGCAACTGCGACACTGTCAATGAGTGGAGGGGTGAGAACAAGCGAGTACTTAATGTTCGAACGACTCACAATGTAAGGGGAAAGGGGAGCAGATCACGGCCTATTAGATCCGACAACATTGCAAAGTTGGCCACTTACATTGACTGTGAAGTACGAGTCTGGTAGGATATCACGAAGACTCTGGAAGGTGATTTTCCCGTTTTCTTCGCCGGTCGCAACGTAGTCGTCGTTGGGGGAGAGTGCGATGGACCAAACTGAGCTTGCATGGTTTATAACAGTCCCGATTTGCTCGTGCGTAGAAGCATCCCAAAACGATAGTGACTTGGAGGCAACAACGACAATAAATTTTTGATTGTGTGATAGGGCGACAGAAGCGAACCATCCACCCCCAGGAATGGACCATTCACTGAGCACGGATCCTGAATACGCATTACAACACTTGACTTGACTGTACGAAGCAGCAAAGAGTCGATGACCATCAGCCGACCAGGTGAGACATGACGATATATAACTCTTGACCCGGAACGGGATGTCGAACAGTTGCTGGCCATTCTCGCTATTGTAGATCCGGATCGACTTGGCATCGGGATTTTCGGCCGTAGCGGTGGCGATGCGGTCACCGTTTGGAGAGAAGCGCACTGCCACCACGATACCATCGTGCTGCAGTGGCCCGACGAGCCTCTCGCCCGTTGTGATGCTCCAGATGAACGCGAACTTGTCATACGAGCCCGTCGCAAGTTTCGTCGAATCGGGGGAGATATCGACTGAGATTACTGTGTTTGTGTGACCTTTGATGTTTAGGACCTTTTCGTGGGTCTGCGCATCCCACACCCTTACACTCGTCCTGCCATCGCTCACGTCTAACCGACTGAGTCCACACACCAACCATTTGCGATCCGGGGATAGTGCGGCAGCACAGATTTCTGCCCCTTCAGCTTGAATTGCTTCGCCAACCTCCTGTCCGTCATCCACTCCCCATCGCCGAAGCATCCCTTCTTCACCGCCGCTCAATACTTGCTTGCCACCCTCGGCGAAGAGGACTGAGAATACCGTATGTTGATAATCGATTTCAATTACTTTCGAGCCATCTGGAAGTCGGCGGGCGGTCATTATACGTACTCTCCCATGACTGGTACGTGCCTTTTCTTGTCGACTGCATGCTTGTTCACAACACAGGGGTATAGGCAGGATAGTGAGAGTGCAAGGTCAAGGACAACAAGGCCCAAGGGGCTTCCTCACAAGACAAACTATTATTATATAAACGAGATCCCACACCCCTGCAAGGTGTGGGTAAGAGCCTGTTTCCTCAGACCCGTGCTCTAGTCTAGATAAGGCAATCCATATCTGACGATAGCTACGGATCAAGCATCACACAATCTAATTCTTGTACATCGTGACAAATGGAACAGCTGTTAATTTGCGGACAGTGTCATAGAGATAGGCCCGGCAGTATACCAGATAGCTATGCAGTGCGGGGTATAGAGTTGTTAAGAAGCAGTTAAACATTGAGAGCTATATGAGTGGGTAGAGAGAAATGGGATTGTGGAAAGACGACGAGAAAGCAACGCGACAACGACGTCCAGCTGGACAAACGCAAATGATAGAACCCATAACTGCATCACAATATCTCCACGACTTCAGTACGGATATCCCCGACCCGGCGTTCGAGCCCTGGAACAATTATTTCGTGCTCAGCAGCGACTCGCTTGAACTCCCCGTTGGGTTGTTGCTGGAGTAATAGCGCATGGAATGGCTGTCGCAGACGAACAACCAGCCGCAACGCTCGGGTATAGGTATCCATTGTGATGGCGGGTAAAGCATGCGAGAGTGAAGTTGGTGCTGATCCGGCTTCGGCCTCCGAATCAGACTCGGACTCGCCACTGCTTCCCCAAGTGAAACCATCAAGTGGATCGCGTAGATCGCGAAGCCATGGATGTACAAAAATGAGTTTTCGTGGTTCCGCCAGCGAGAGCCTGTCCGATGTTCGAAAGTCCACATAGCCAATGCCTGATACTCGAGCGTGGTAATGATTCTCATAACCACTCCCAAAGTCTTGTACGCCGAGCCTTTTGACTGCAAAGATGATGCACGGGAGGTATAGTCGGCGGTTGGCGAACCATGCGGGTGGTAAACGGGTGACCCTGGCGTAGGTTAGGATAGCATCTGTTTGAGATAGCGAGTTTCTCAATGCCGCAACGTGCATTTCCATTTCGACAGCTTCAACGACAGGTGAAGCACACAGCATTTGACTATAAACGGCAAGGGTGGCGGGAAGGCAGCTGTTATATGGCGAAGATTTACCGGTCCAGGAAAGCAGTGTCACGTCACCTGAGCGAGCCACGATTTCCTCAAGTAGGTGGCCCAGCGCTGCATCACCCTCTCCGTAATGCGGCCGTATATCACTTTTGAATATACCGATCAACGAGTATGCAATGTCTTCTTCCACCATCGCATTGCGCGTTGAGGCCAGTCGTAGTTTTTCTCGCACGCTAAGGTCGTCGGGGTTGAACGCGCTGATCGTTTCGCGCGTGACACCGATGGCATCCGCAAGCTCCTGCATAATTTCTGGCGACTCTTTGTGGTTGGCACGGGTGTCACCGAGGTACGGCTTCCAATTGCAATCGTAGAATCGGATCACCTTTGGTGCGAGAAGCTCTTGTGCAGTCCATGCCCGCCTCATCCAGATACTGTTTGTGAGATCACCGATGGCCGATGGAGATGATACACTTGCAAGGAGGACAAGTGTTGCTGCAGATGCTTCATACCATTTGTACATCATTGTGAGTGACTGGTTCAACACCGTGCTGATCGTCTTATCGATGCAGCACGTGTCACTCCATGCCCACCGATATCCGTCACTGCGAACCACCTCACAGAATTTCCGCAGTTTCTCGTTTAGTGGTGACGAATCGAGATCCCATACTGAGTTGACCAGATTGACGTCCTGGAATGAAGGTTCCTTTCCTTCCCATACGTGCGAAAACGTCACATATTCGAAATATTTTGCCACCACTTGCAGAATGCGTCTGTCGTCCAATTCCTCTGTCATGGAGGAAACCAGTTCCTTAAACTGGGGTTCTGACTTGAATGTATGTATTCGCACCGTGCCATCGCACAGACGACCACTCTTGACGTCGATTAGGACAAGTGGGCATATCCTGAAGACCCCACGAACGACGTTGTCGATCATCGACTCCGACCGGGAGCGTGAAACGTATTTCTTGCCCAGTCCTACGCAACCTAAGTTACGGCCCCATCTGAGCGCTGGTTGGATGACGCTTACGACGAATGTCTTGATCATGAGACTCTTTAATGAGCGAAAGCATGCGTGTGAATGCGTCCATTGCTTCATCGTAGCGCTGCAAAACATGGAGTGCCGCATGTCTTCTCTCGTATCCCCATGGACTAAGAGGGTCTGCCTTGGTTGCCTGAGTCGGTTCGTTTCAGGATCGGAGACACCGAGGAGAGCCAAACCATACCTCATCCGCATCCTTCAACGAATCCTCCCACAACCCCAGCATTGCTCGGGCGTTGCTTCGTTTCACAAGGAGACCGGCAGGGTTCGACGGATTCAGGGATAGCGCAGTAGAGTATCGTATGTCTGCTTCTTCAAGATTCTTGGACTTCACTGCTGCATCGCCACTGCTTTCAAATGCCGCGAGACTCCTTCGAACGAGGTCTGACATCATACACTCAATGCACGTCAACATAGACTGGTCGTGACAAAGCGTACCTGGGTCCCAATCTGCGGTCCCCTCGCTCGTCAAGGGCACCTCACCAAAGGTCTCGACCATTGTAGCAAGTGACTCCGACACTTCAGTATGGCCCGCAGCATACATAGCTTTCCATAGGTGTAACCGAATAGCGAAGGCTAGTCGTTCAAAATTCCATCCAAATATCTTTCAAATGAGGTTTATACACTGGAGGAGAGAACATACAAAAGAATAACTTACAAGCGAAATCGCTACCAGGTGGGGAACTTGTCGGAACGGGATAGCTTCTTGTGCACGCTTGAACAGCTCTATTGCACGTTCATTGTTTCCTTCTCTCATCGCCATGCTTCCAAGTCGGAGGAGCATTTGAGCCTGTACATCACCATGTCAACCTTTGTTACCAGTAGATCATAGCATTGACGTACCCGGACAGTGATATATATCGACTTGTCATCCACTATATCGATCAAGTCATCTACCCGCAAAATAGCGTCGTCATATCTTCCGCATTCAAACAGGATGATCGACTGAGTGAAACGAAGATCAGTACAAAGTGATGAGGACGACAAGGGCCGACCTTGATCAACAAGAGGAATTTATTTTCAGTCGGAAGACTTTCAGTGAACACGAGGTCAAATGCACACATGGCCGATTCGTGCTCCCCATTGCGGACACGAACCATTGCGTTTGCAATGTGACCGATGACGGATCGCTGAACCTCAATAGACTTGGCGTGTGATAGTCAGCACGAGATGGGACAACGAATGTCCCAAAATTACATTTTTAGCGTCGTTGATGGCCATGTTCCACTGTTTGGAACGGGTCCGCACAAGAGCGCGGTGAGCGAGTGCACGCGCATGGTGAAAAGGATCCGAGGGACGTAGGATTTCTTCTGTCAAGAGTTCTTCGACGCGAGTCAAGTTGCCCTGCGTCCACGATTTGAATGTTGCATCACCGATGTACATAAACGGCAGCTGCGATGCTGCTAACAGATAAGAACAAGCGAGCAATTGATCTTTGTGCGCACTCACGATGTAACAGGAAAAGGGAGTAGATCATGGCCTATTATTATAGATTCGACAACATGGTAAAGTTGTTTACTTACATTTACTGGGAAGTACGAGCCCGGAAGGATATCACGAAGACTCCGGAAGGTGATTTTCCCGTTGTGTTCGCCGGTCGCTATGCGGTCATCGTTTGGGGAGAGTGCGATAGACCAAACTGGGCTGGCGTGGTTTATAACAGTCCCAATCCGTTTGTGCGTAGAGGCGTCCCAAAATGATAGCGACTTGTAGGCAACGACGACAATAAACTTTTGGTTGTGTGATAGGACGACAGAAGCGGGCCATCCACCCCCAGGAACGGACCATTCACTAAGCGAGGATCCCGAAGACGTGTCGAAACACTTGACTTTACTGCGCGAGGCAGCAAAGAGTCGACGACCATCCTCCGACCATGTGAGATTTGACGATATGCAACCTTTGAACTGGAACGGGACCTCGAGCAGTTGCTGGCCATTGTCACTGTTGTAAACGCGGATTGATTTGGCGTCGGGGTTTTCGGCTGTAGCTGTGGCGATGCGGTCACCGTTGAGAGAGAATCGCACTGCCACCACGACACCATTGTGCTGCAGCGGCCCAACCAGCCTTTCGCCCGTAGTTAGGCTCCAGATGAACACGAGTTTGTCACCCGAGCCCGTCACAAATCTCCTTGAATCGGGGGAGATGTCCACAGAGAATACTGAGTTTGTGTGATCTGTGATGTTCAGGACCTGCTCGTGGGTCTGCGCGTCCAACACCCTTGCATTGACCCTGCCATCGCTCACGTCTAGACGTCGGAGTCCACAAACCAACCATTTGTGATCTGGCGATAGCGCGGCAGCGAAGATTTCTGCTCCTTCGGCTCGAATTGCTTCGCCAACCTCGTGTCCGTCATCTACTCGCCATCGCCGAAGCATCCCTTCTTCACCACCGCTCAATACTTGCTTGCCATCCTCGGCAAAGAAGACTGAGTACATTGGATGTTGACCATCGATTTCAATTATTTTCGAGCCATCTGGAAGTCGGCCAGCGGTCATTAGTTCTCATTATACGTACTCGCCCATGACTACATAGTACGTGCCTTTTCCCGTCGACTGCATGCCTGTCCACAACACACGGGTATAGGCAGGGTAGTGAGAGTGCAAGGTCAAGGAGCACAGCGACACCTGGTTTCTTCATGGCACATATAAATAGTCATTTTGTCTTCCATATCGATCGACATAGCCTTCGGCGCTTGTGAGTCTCCTCCGACATGCCTGCTCCCCGCATCATTTGCGCAGCCGTAGGAGAATGCACAACAAAAACACAGCCTACGAAAAGGAGAGTAGCAAAAGCACTCGATGAATCTGCGTGTAGTGCAGCAGGTCGCATGGTCACAGGAATAACAGTACCGTCTACTACATGGAGATTGGATGACGTTGGCTAGGTGGCTTACTTCCAACCTTGAAACTACTAGCATGGCACATCCTCAAACATGCTCGGTGTAATACCATCGAACTGTGCATGTATTGCGTTGGTCTGGTGACCAGACTAGCATTGCATCCTCGATCTGACGATGCCGTCAACACAAACAGTCCAAGACCATCGAGATCATCCAACTCGGTGTCTGGGGAAGTAGTGTTCCAGTTCATATGGTCTTCCACCCCTTCCGCTGCAGACTGACGATCATCGCACATTTTTCTCTCCCCACCCCCGCCGCCACGCTCGCCTCTTCCCTCTATCCTCCATCTCTTCACTCCCGTCCACGTATGGTCAGCGGCTTCACCTCCAAATCCACAGACAGGTAAAAATTTCGACCACGGAGCAGCTCGCAAAATCGGCCATCAGCCCATCACGCTCGCCAATTCCGCCTTAACTGCCAAGGTGTTGAAAAAGTATTTGAATGCAACGTGATCGATTGATCAGCCAACCATTGAGGGCAAAATCAGACTCGAGGCATGAAATCAGCACTGGTAGCAAAGCTCAGCACTTCACTGCGTCCATTTATGTAGCATTGTATGCTTTGGAAAGACAGGGGTCGGAATGAGCTCGGTCGTCAATTTCATTACTGGAATCCGTACTTAAGCATTTGCGCACCAAGACTTGTCTAAAAGAAAGAACGAGATTTGATTGTCGGACCGCTATTTGTGGCCCCACGTAATGTAATTCACATCTGGAATAGCTGCAGATCAAGCATCGTACAATAATTCTCGTACATCATAGCAAATGGGATACCTGTCAATTTGCTGATAGGATTATATAGATCACCGGCGGTATACTAGATAATGATGCAGTGCTGAGTATAGACAGTTATGATACAGCTAAGCTTTGAGAACTACATGATTGGGTAGAGTGGAACACGACAGCAAATACACGACGAGAGGGGGACGAGAGAACGATGTACAGCTAAAACACGAATGATGGAACTCCAACACTGCGTCACAATATCTCCACAACTTCAGCACGGATATGCCCGACCCGGCGTTTGAGTCCTGGAATAATGATTTCGTGCTCAGCAGCGACTCGCTTGAACTCCCCGTTGGATTGTTGCTGGAGCAGGAGCGCATGGAATGGCTGTCGCAGACGAACAATCAGCCGCAAAGCCCGGGTATGGTTATCCATTGTCGCGGCGGGTACAGCGTGCAATGGCGAAGTTGGTGCGGATATGGCCTCAGCCTCCGGATCAGATTCATCACTATCCGATGCACTCTCCCAAGTGACCCCGTCAAGGGGATCGCAAAGATCGCGGATCCATGGATGTACAAAAACGAGCTTGCGTGGCTCCGTCAATGGAAGCCTGTTTGATGTCTTGAATTCCACATTGCCGACTCCTGATATCCGAGCACGGTAGCGGTTCTCTTGGTCACTCGCGAAATTTTCTACGCTAAGCTTTTTGACTGCGAAGACGATGCATGGGAGGTGTAGTCGGCGGTTGGCAAAGCGTGCTGGTGGTAAACGGGTGACCCGGTCGTGGGTTAGGATAGCATCTGTTTGAGATAGCGAGTTTCTCAATGCCGCAACGTGTATCTCCATTTCGGCATTGTTGATGGCAGGCGAAGCACGTGCCATTTGACTATAAACAGCAAGGGTAGCAGGAAGGCAGCTGTTGTATGGCGAAGACCGGCCGGCCCAGGAAAGCACTGTCACGTCGCCCGAACGAGACACGATCTCCTCCAGTAGGTGGCCCAGCGCTGCATCTCCTTCTCCGTAGCGCGGTACGATGTCGCTCTTGAAAATACCGATTAACGAGTATGCCACATCTTCTTCCACCGTCGCATTGCGCGTCGAGGCTAGTTGAAGTTTCTCTCGAACGCTGAGGTCGTCAGGGTTGAAAACAGTGATTGTTTCACGAGCGACCCCGATGGCATCCACGAGCTCCTGCATAATTTCTGGCGATTCCTTGTGGTTGGCACGAATGTCACCGAGGTACGGCTTCCAATCGCAGTCATAGAACCGGATCACCTTTGGTGCGAGAAGCTCCTGTGCAGTCCAGGCACGAGTCATCCAAACATTGTCTGTGAGATCGCCAATGGCTGAAGGAGACCCTACGCGGGCAAGAAGGACAAGCGTGGCTGCAGATGCTTCATACCATTTGTACATCATCGTGAGCGATTGGTTCAACACTGTGCTGATCGTCTTATCGATGCAGCATGTGTCACTCCATGCCCACCGATATCCGTCCCCACGAACCACCTCACAGAATTTCTGCAGCTTCTTGTTGAGTGGCGATGAATCGAGATCCCATACCGAGTTGACCAGATTGACGTCCTGGAACGAAGGCTCCTTCCCCTCCCATACATGTGAAAACATCACATATTCGAAATATTTTGCCACCACTCGCAGAATGCGTCCGTCGTCCAACTCCTCTGTCATGGAAGAAACCAGTTCTTTGAATTGCGGTTCTGACTTGAATGTATCCATTCGCACCACGTCGTCACACAAACGACCGCTCTTGACGTCGATCAGGACAAGTGGGCATATCCTACAGACCCCGCGAACGACGTTGTCGATCGCCATCTCCGAATGGGAGGGTGAAACATATTTCTTGCCTAGCTCTGTGCAATCCATGTCACGATACTATCTTCAGACTTGTAAGGTGACACTTACGACGGATTTCTTGATCGTGAGACTCCTTAATGAGCGAAATCATGTGTGCGAACGCGTTGATTGCTTCATCGTAGCGTTGCAAAACATGCAATGCTGCATGTCTTCTCTCGTATCCCCACGGACTCAGAGGGTCTGCCTTGATTGCCTGCATCGGTTGATTTCAGCATCACCAGACACGAAGAAGAGCCAAGCCATACCTCATCCGCATCCTTCAGCGAGTCCTCCCACAATCCCAGCAACGCTCGGGCATTGCTTCGTTTAACAAGGAGTCCCACAGGGTTCGACGGATTGAGTGACAACGCAGCAGAATATCGTACGACCGCTTCTTTAGGATTCTTGGACTTCACTGCTGCATCGCCACTGCTTTCGAATGTCTCAAGACTCCTCCGCACGAGATCTGACATCAAACACTCAATGCACGTCAAACTAGGTTGGTCGTGACAAAGCATACCCGGATCCCAATCTGCGGTCACCTCGCTCGTCAAGGGCACCTCACCAAAGGTCTCGACCATTGTAGCAAGTGACTGCGACACTTCGGTATGGCCCGCAGCATACATAGCTTTCCATAGGTGTAACTGAATCGCAAAAGCCAGTCTATCAAAATCCCACCCAAATATCTTTCAAATAGAATTGGTACACTCGAGGAGGACATCAAAAAGAATAACTTACAAGCGAGATCGTTACGAGGTGAGGAACTTGTCGAAGCGGGATAGCTTCTTGTGCGCGCTGGAACAATTCTATGGCACGTTCATTGTTTCCTTCTCTCATCAACATGCTTCCAACTAGGAGCAACATTCGAGCCTGGACATCACTATGTCAACCTTTGTTACCAGTAAATTGTAGCGTTCACGTACCCGGACAGTGATATATATCGACTTATCATCCACTATGTCGATCAAGTCATCTACTCGCGAAATCGCGTCGTTGTGTCTCCCGCATTCAAAGAAGACGATTGCCTGAGTGAAACAAAAGATCGGTAAGAGTAACAATGAAGATGACATATGCAGACCTTGATCAACAAGAGAAATTTATTTTCAGTTGGGGGACCTTCAGTGAACACGAGATCAAATACACGCATGGCCAACTCGTACTCCCCATTTCCGACATGAGCCATTGCGTGCGCGACATGACCAATAACAGATCGCTGGACCTCGATAGACTTGGCGTGCAATAATCAGCACAAGATGGGACAACAGATAAACCAAATTACCTTTTGAGCATCTTCGATGGCCATGTTCCACCGTTTCGAACGGATCCACACAAAAGCGCGATGAGCGAGTCCACATGCGTGTTGAAAGGTATTCGAGGGATGTAGGATTTCCTCTGTCAAGAGTTCTTCGACGCGCGTCAAGTCGCCCTGTGTCCACGGTTTGAATGCCGCATCGCCGATATACATAAGCGGCAACTACGACGCTGTGAGGGGGAGTGGAGAGATTAGAACAAGCGAGTACTTGATGCTCAAGCGCACTCACCATGTAAAGGACAGGGGAAAGGGAAGTAGACCATCAGCTATTAGATTCGACAAGATTGCAAAGTTGGTCACTTACATTTACTGTGAAGTACGAGCCTGGCAGGATATCACGAAGACTCCGGAAGGTGATTTTCCTGTTTTCTTCACCGGTCGCAATGTAGTCGTCATTGGGGGAAAGTGCAATAGACTTAATTGTGCTTGGGTGGTTTATAATAGTCCCAATTCTCTCGTGCGTAGAGACGTCCCAAAACGATAGTGTCTTGAAAGCAACGACGACAATAAATTTTTGGTTGTGTGATAGGGCAATAGAAGCGGACTGTCCACTCCCAGGAATCGACCATCTACTGAGCAGTGATCCCGAAGATGTGTCGAAACACTTGACTTTACTGAACGACGCAGCCAAAAGTCGATGACCATCAGCCGACCAAGTGAGACATGACGATATGTATGGGCCAGACCGAAAAGGGATGTCGAGCAGTTGCTGACCATTGTCGCTGTTGTAAATGCGGATTGACTTGGCATCAGGGTTGTCGGCCGTAGCGGTGGCGATGCGGTCGCCATTTGGAGAGAATCGCACCGTCACCACCCGACCGTCGTGTTGTAATGGTCCGACAAGCCTTTCGCCCGATGTCAGGCTCCAAATGAACGCGAGCTTGTCAGCCGACCCCGTCGCGAATTTCATCGAATCAGGGGAAATGTCGACCGAGAATACTGTGCTTGTGGGACGCTTGATGTCTAGAACCTTTTCGTGTGTATGTGCATCCCACACCCCTGCTTTCGTTCTGCCGTCGCTCGAGTCTGAACGTCGGAGCCCGCACACCAACCATTTTCGATCTGGAGATAGCGCAGCAGCAAGGATTTGTGCCCCTTCGACTCGAATTGCTTCGTCAACCTCGTGTCCGTCATCTACTCGCCATCGCTGAAGCATCCCTTCGTCACCGCCGCTAAATACTTGCTTGCCATCTTCGGCGAAGAAGACTGAGTTTATTGGCTGTTGACCATTAATTTCAATTGTTTTCGAGCTATCTGGAAGTCGGCTGGTGGTCATTATGGGTACTCGCTCATGACTGGTACGTACCTTTTCCCGTCGATTGCATGCCTCTCGGATCCACAACACACGGGTGTCGGCAGGATAGTGAGAGTTCAAGTTCAAGGGTTGAAGGACACCTAACTTCTTCGCGGTGGATATAATATGTACTTGTTTTGTCTTATCGATGATGGGATGGATCAACTGACACAGCCCTAGGCCCTTGTGAGTCTCCTATCGACATACCTGCTCCCCACATCACTCGCGTCGCCGTAAGGAGAATGCGTAGCGAAAATTGCTCTACGAAAACGAAAATAACGGAAGCACTCGATGAATCGGCGAATGGCGCAGCAAGTCGCGTGGTCACAGGAATAACCGTCTACAAACTATAATTATTCAAGTACTTCCAACTTTGGAACTAGACGTCCACGCCATGATTCATGGTGAGTGTTCCACACGTCGGTGCTACATAGTCCCGTTCCAGTGATTGACTCAGCCTATGTTCGATCAGCAGAGAGCCACGGACGAGTGAAACCGCAAACGGGATGATGCAACGTTGTGGGGTGAAAGCCTGAAAACGGGATATTCACCTTCCAAGACGTGCCCGTTACCCTAAAATGCACACTCAAGCTGAGTTCCTTTTGAGATGCCCCCGATCCAGATCTACCCATTGTTGCGGTCTGCTAACGACATGCCGATCTTCAGAATATGATGGCGTTTATCAGTGCGACGGTACCGTCAACCCAAATAATCCAAGACGATTGACCGAGACTAGTGGCTCAGTGCTCGAGTCACTAACCGTATGCTGATTAGTTCAAACTGGAGCCCCTGATGACGCACTTGATAAACCATAGGCCATATAAAATCGTTGCACGTTCTTCTCTCCCCGCCACCCCAACCACCCTACGCGATCTATACGGCACCAAGTTGAGTCTCTCTTGACCTCTACGCTGATCCAGCAAGTCTGAAATCCACACCACACACCACTCTCCGTACTTGGTTGTCGAGGTAGATGAAAGCCCGCCGGGCTTGTACAGTTCTGCCAGTACTTGGGAGATCTGTGATACGGTTACTAAACGGCGAGTTTTCAAAGGAAGTGTACGATGAACGACACGTGGATAGAAACTTGACAGTTGGATTGTCATATGTGGCCCCAGATAATAAGTACAATGCATTCCTGACACAACTGGCGGATCAGATCGGTCAGTATTTATAATTGGTCTAGACGCTGCACGAGCGGGAAAGGCGTACTAAACTTGAAGTATTGGGCGTTACCCCCACGCTTCGTACTACAATAATTAGACCAGAAAGGATGATACAATCTACATGGCAGCAAATAGAACAGCTATCAATTCACTGGTAGTACCATAGAGGTGACCGGCGGTATACTAGATAGCGATGCAGTATGACTGTGGGGTATAGACTATCAAGAAGCAGCTAACGTTGTATATAGTTGGGGAAGAGATAAATGCAATAGTGAAAAGACGATGAGAAAGCAATTCGATAACGACGTACAGCTAGACAAACGCAAATGATAGAATCCCATAACCGCGTCATAATATCTCCACGACTTCAGTACGGATATCCCCGACCCGGCGTTCGAGTCCTGGAATAACGATTTCGTGCTCAGCGGCGACTCGCTTGAACTCCCCGTTGGATTGTTGCTGGAGCAATAGCGCATGGAATGGCTGTCGCAGACGAACGATCAGCCGCAACGCCCGAGTATAGTCATCCATTGTGGCGGCGGGTAAAGCATGCAGTGGCGAGGCTGGTGTGGATCCAGGCTCGACTTCCGGATCAGACTCGGACTCGTCACCATCCGATGCATTTTCCCAAGTGAACCCATCAAAAGGATCGCTCAGATCGCTCATCCACGGATGTGCAAAAAGGAGCTTGCGTGGCTCCGTTAACGAAAGCCTGTCCGATGTCTTGAATTCTACACTGCCTATCCCTGATACCCGAGCACGGTAACGGTTCTCTTGACCCTTCCCAAAATCTTGTACGCCAAGCCTTCTGACTGCGAAGATGATGCATGGGAGGTATAGTCGCCGATTGGCGAACCGTGCTGGTGGTAAACGAGTGACCCGGTCATGGATTAGGGTGGCGTCCGTTTGAGATAGCTCGCTTCTCAATGCCGCAACGTGCGTGTCCATTTCAGCATCTTCAATCGCAGGCGAAGCAGATGGCGTTTGATTATAAACGGCAAGGGTAGCAGGAAGGCAGCTGTTATACGGCGAAGACTTGCCAGTCCAGGAAAGGACTGTCACGTCGCCAGAACGAGCCACAACCTCCTCCAGTAGGTGACCCAGCGCTACATCTCCTTCTCCGTAATGTGGCCGGATATCACTTTTGAAAATGCCAATTAACGAGTATGCGACGTCTTCCTCCACTGTCGCATTGCGTGTCGAGGCTAGCCGTAACTTCTCTCGGACACGAAGATCATCGGGATTGAAGGCGGTGATCGTTTCGCGAGCAATGCCAATGGCATCTGTGAGCTCCTGCATGATCGCTGGCGACTCTTTGTGGTTGGCATGGGTGTCACCGAGGTACGGCTTCCAACTGCAGTCGTAAAATCGGATCACCTTTGGTGCGAGAAGCTCTTGTGTGGTCCAGGCCCGCATCATCCAGATACTGTTTGTGAGATCGCCGAAGGCCGACGGAGACGCTGCGCTCGCAAGCAGGACAAGCGTGGCTGCAGATGCTTCATACCATTTGTACATCATCGTGAGAGACTGGTTCAACACTGTGCTGATAGTCTTATCAATGCAGCATGTGTCGCTCCATGCCCACCGATATCCGTCCCCGCGAACCACCTCACAGAATTTGCGCAGCTTCTCGTTAGGCGGTGACGAATCCAGATCCCATACCGAGTTGACCAGATTGACGTCCTGGAACGAAGGTTCCTTTCCATCCCATACATGCGAAAACATCACATATTCGAAGTATTTTGCCACCACTCGCAGGATCCGTCCATCGTCCAATTCCTCCGTCATGGAAGAAACCAGTTCTTTGAACTGCGGTTCCGACTTGAATGTGTGCATTCGCACCGTGCCGTCGCACAGACGACCACTCTTGACGTCGATCAGGACAAGTGGGCATATCTTGAAGATCCCGCGAACAACGTCATCGATCATTGTCACCGAGCGGGAGGGTGAAACATATGTATTTCCTAGCTCTGTGAAATCTAAGTCACGATATTATTCGAACACTGGTCGTATGACACTTACGACGGATGTCGTGATCGTGAGACTCCTTGAGGAGCGAAAGCATGTAGGTGAACGCATCGATTGCTTCATCGTAGTGCTGCAAACCATGCAATGACGCATGTCTTCTCTCATATCCCCATGGACTCAGAGGGTCTGCCTTAACCGCCTGTGTCGCTTCAATTCGGATTATCAGAGTCCAAGGAGAGAAAGTCATACCTCATCTGCGTCTGCCAGCGCATCCTCCCACAACGCCAGCATTTCTCGGGCTTTGCTTCGTTTCACAAGAAGACCCGCAGGATTCGACGGATTCAGGGACAATGCAGTGGAATACAGTACAATTGCTTCTCTAGGACTCTTGGACTGCATCGCTGCATCGCCGTTGTCTTCGAATGGCTTCATACATTCTTGAAGATGTAGCTGGATCCCAAGAGCAAGTCTGTCAAAGTCCCATCCAAAAATCTTTCGAATAGAGTTAGTCCGTTAGTAGAGGGACTAGAAAAAGAAGAGCTTACGAGCGAAATTACAGCCAGGTGAGGACCTTTTTGGAATGGGATGGCCTGCTGGGCACGCGTGAGTATATCTATCGCTCGTTCGTTGTCCCCTTTCCTCAATGACATGCCTCCAAGTAGCAGGAACATTTGAGCCTGTACAACGTGTGATTAACCCTGCTTAACGGCGATCCTACCGTTTACATACCCGGACGGTGATATATATCGACTGGTCATCCACTATATTGATCAAGTCATCTACCCGTGAAATAGCATCGTCGTGTTTTCCGCATTCAAACAAGATGATCGCCTGAGTGAAACGAACGATCGGTACAAGTGACAATGAGGATGACAGGCGCGGACCTTGATCAACAAGAGAAATTTATTTTCGGTCGGAAGACCTTCAGTGAACGCAAGGTCAAATACACGCATGGCCGACTCATGCTCCCCATTTCCGACGCGGGCCATTGCGTGTGCGATATGACCGATGACGGATCGCTGGACCTCGATAGACTTAGCGCACTATAGTCAGCACGAGATAGGACAACAGACAAGCCAAAACGACCTTTTTGGCATCGTCTATGGCCATGTTCTGCTGTTTGGAACGGGTCCGTACAAGAGCACGGTGAGCGAGCGAGCGTGCATGGTGAGAAGCATTTGATGGTCGCACTATTTCTTCTGTCAAGAGTTCTTCGACGCGTGTCAAGTCGCCCTGCGTCCACGATTCGAATGCCGCATCGCCGATACGCATAAGTGGCAACTGCGACACTGAGGGAGAACAGGGGGGTCAGAAAAAGCGAGCGATTAGTATTTCAGTCCACTCACGATGTAAGGGGAGAAATAGACCATGGCCTATTAGATTCGACAACGTTGTCAAGTCGACCGCTTACATTTACTGTGAAGTACGAAACTGGAAGGATATCACGAAGACTCCGGAAGGTGATTTTCCCATTGTCTTCGCCGGTCGCAATGCAGTCGTCGTTGGGGGAAAGTGCGATGGACCGAACTGGGCTTGCGTAGTTTATAACAGTCCCAACTTGCTTGTGCGTCAAGGCGTCCCATAACGATAGTGAGTTGCAGGCAACGACGACGACAAAATTTTGGTTGTGTGATGGAACGGCAGAAGCTGGCCATCCACCCCCAGGAACGGACCATCCACTGAGCAGGGATCCTGAAGACGCATTGAAACACTTGACTTGACTGTACGAGGCAGCAAAAAGTCGATGACCATCTTCTGACCATGTGAGATATGACGATATGCAACCCTTGAACCGGAACGGGATGTCGAATAGTTGCTGACCATTCTCGCTGTTGTAAACGCGGATTGATTTGGCGTCGGGGTTTCCGGCCGTAGCAGTGGCGATGCGGTCACCGTTTGGAGAGAATCTCACTGTCACCACGAAACCGTCGTGCTGCAGTGGCCCAACAAGTATTTCCCCCGATGGCAGGCTCCAGATGAACGCGAACCGGTCAGCCGAGCCCGTCGCAAATTTCGTCGAATCGGGGGAGACGTCGACCGAGATTACTGAGTCTGTGTGACCCTTGACGTCCAGAACGTTTTCGTGGGTCCGAGCATCCCACACCCTCACACCCGCCCTGCCATCGCTCACGTCTGAACGACTGAGTCCACCCACCAACCATTTGCGATCCGGCGATAATGCAGCAGCATAGATTTCTGCTCCTTCGGCTCGAATTGCTTCACCAACCTCGTGTCCGTCATCTACTCGCCGTCGCCGAAGTATCCCTTCAGCACCAGCGCTCAATACTTGTTTGCCATCCTCGGCGAAGAAGACTGAGTATATTGGATGTTGACCATCGATTTCAATTATTTTCGAGTCATCTGGAAGTCGGCAGGCGGTCATTATAGGTACTCGTCCATGACCACTAGTAGTACGTGCCTTTTCCCGTTGATTGCATGCCTGTTTACAACACACTGGTATAGGCAGGATGGTGAGAGTGCAAGGTCAAGAGGCACAGTGACACTTAGTCTCGTTCCCGACGTTGTAGGGCAGATAATGCTCTCCTTCCTCACGTCAGCTGTGTCTCGGATCGGGATCAAAAAACTGGTGAGGTTCACTTGTGCGTTTCTGCCCTACAATGTCTGGTGACTGCCAGACCTGCCAAGGCCTGAGACGGGGGGGAGGTTTGGGGCTGTGAGGTACAAAAAATGTCCCCGTAGAAGCTCCTTAACCTGATCCGAAAGCAGATCCGATCTCACACCCATGCGTCGTGCACGGCGTCACAGTGCGCCAGCTCTTTGCAAGGCCTTGTGGCTGCTCACATTAGACACTGTCGTGTTGTCACATGCCCTCAATCTATATCCATTCCGACACCCACAAGCCACAGATTCAAGATTCAACTAGGGGAACGAATCCGTCGAACCTGAAATTGCGACCGCACTCGTTCCAATGGGCCCCAATATTGAGCTTTGGTTTTTCACAGATCCGGATTCTTGGCGGCCGAATGTCAACGAACGCTGATCATGAGGTCTTGAATGTGCCGAACTGCGAACGACCTGAACCATACGGCGTTCCACCAGGATTTACCCCACTGGCACAACGAGACAATATGACATCGACATGAGCTTGGTCGGCACCCAGGTTGTTAATCCAGGAATCTCAGAAGTGCGAGGTCGTCCAATACTCGTACACAATCACTACGTAGCACAACACGAATATCGTAAAACAGACAAATCAAAGCAACGATGATCTCAACCCTCGCTCATAGATATATAGATTCAGATCACAACACCCTCAACAAAACTCACCACATCATTCATCCCCTCTGACCACTATCGAAAACACCTCTTCCTCTTCTTCCTCCTCCGAATCCATGATCGAATCAAATGTGATGTTTTCCCCCCTTGAGGCTGGCCCTGGCTCGGGTGTACTGTCCGTCGTCAGACTAAATAATATAATCAGCGTAGGGGGAGACGTACAGCGCGCGCGCGTCTCGTCGTCTCGGGGCAGGGGCAGGCGTCGCTTCCTCTTCCTCCTCGTCATCCTCCTCGTCATCGTCATCGGAAATGTTCTGCACAGGTACCGCCTTCTTCACCGATCTACATCCCCATCAGTTCCTCCACCCCTTAAAATGGCATAAAGGAAGACCAGTGGCACTCACGCTGCCCTCTTTGGAAGTGTCCTCGTCGGCGCAGGCGTCACATATCCCTCGGGCAACTCGTCATCGTCATCCTCGTCGTCCGAGCCCGATACTCTCCGCCGTCTAGCACGTCAGTCATCCACTCTCAGTACTTGATAAAAGCACGAGATAGCAAGACACCCACTTGCTCTGCTTCGCCTTGTCCTTGCCCTTCGAAGCCTTCCTCCCATCCGACGTCCCAGATCCGACACTCCCATCCTCTGCTACACTACTCACCGTCGTCTGCGTCATCACACTCTCCGATCGCCTATACCCACATCCCCGTTAGCACATCTCTTAAAACGCCTCCCCCCACCACTGCTCATGGTGACACGCAAAACTTACCGTTTCCGCCCCCTTGACTTTGGGATCTCTATCTCCTCCCCGTCCTCCAACGGTATGATGTCATCCAAAAACTTGAACAACGTTTCGAGTTGTTCGAGTTGTCGATACTCTTCCTCGCTAAAGTTCGATAGCTTGTCTGCATATTTCTTGCTGATCGCCGTGTCGAACTTGGTGAGGGCGTTGCGTGCAGAGACGTCTCGGATTGGTCGGCGCTGCGGCACCGGAAGGATATGGGGGGTCACGCGTGTGGAAGAGGGCAGAACGAGAGAATCAGAACGTACCGTAAAGACGTTGTGCACCAATAGCTTTAACGTTCGAATCTTGTCGTCGTCCACCGTCTCGGGGAGGTGCAAGCGTCCCAAGACCTGACACAACGCCTTTTTGTCATCCTCTACGTCGCCGTGGTTATTAGCACCAAATGACATCAAAAACAAGATGCGATGGGACGCACTTTCTATATCATCCTTGAACAACGCCTTGAGAATATCCTCTGCCAGATCAATATGCACACTGTTATCGATCGTCTGGCCCTGCACCTCACTACACATGTCATTTCACACACATTCCATACCAGCGCGCGGACGAAACAACTTACATGGCTTTTTGCGGGTCCGTCCAATCAATAAACATCCCAATGATCTGGGCAGGTGATACCATTTCTTGATCTTCGTCCAAATCACGTGTTGCCGCCGCGAGCTGTTCAAACATTGGCACCGAGATCTGTCGTCGTGCGGTGTCCGTGTTGAGAGGGAGCCCAAGCGCGGGTCAAGGAGAGAAACGCGAACCGGAATCAAGAGCGTCAAAAGTCAGAATCAGTGCAAAAGACTGGCCCACCGTACCTGGCGCATCCGATTCTGGTTTACACTCGAAGAATAACAGTACACGGGAAAGAAATACGCCAAACACTGTCTCAGCTCCTGGTTCTCGGCTGTGTCGGGCGAGAGATAAGCCACCACGAGACTCTTCAAGACCTGTCATGCGCGTGGCACATACGCATCGTCAAAAAACACCATCTGGATATTTCAGACGGATGGCAACACATACCCGCTCGTCCGAAATCATTCCCGCCAACACAAGCTTTGCAAGTCCGACACACAACAACGCCTGAATCTTTTCTGCGTCTTCCCCGCTGAGCAAGTGTAGTAAAAACTCGACGATGCGTTCGCTCTACCCATCACAAAAGACATACATTAGGTCAGCGTTGTTACATCAATGATAAGGCGAGAATGAGTGCAAAAGTGCAAAACGTACCCCAATTCCACTTCTGCCCAAGAAATCCCCTTCGTGCACCATCAACATGTCAAACATGATTTGTAACACGCGCGTCTTAAGTACTTCAGGGGAGGATTGCACTTGCGAGAGGAAGAGCTGGAAGGAGTTGAGAGCCATCCGCTAGAAATCAACGTCCAGTTCTGCGTCATAGGGGCAAAAGAATACAAAAGAGGACTTACGCGTGCAATGAGACAACACAACCCGAGACACACTAGCCCTTTTTCACGAACTGCAAGCTCCTTGCGCTTTACGGCAGGTACGATCAGTTCACCCAGGATACCTTCCAGCGTTGAGTTCTCTTCAAAGGTCTGAACACACCATCTTTAAGTGGTAGCTCTGAGGGTGAAGCGACTAACGTACCCCGTTCACGCGCTCCAGCATACCGATGCAGAGGGACAAACACCGAAGGTCAAGTGTGTCTGCCCGGGCTTGTTCTTCAGGGCTGAGTTCCTTGGGAGGTTTTGGCGCCTTGGGTGCCTTGACGGCACTTACATTGGCATCGTCCTCATTCCCATCATTACCCTCCCCCTCCCCCTCGCCGTCCTTCTCTATCTCCTCATCGTCATCCTCCTCTCCCTCGCGCTCATCTCTCAGTTCATGTACCACCTCAACGACCACTCTGATCAAATCCCTCTCGCTCGGTGACAACACCCTCAACACGTCTAAACACCGCGCCACCAACCCCTCTGGCAAGCTGTCCTGCCCAATCATATCCCGCACGAGTTGGAACATCTTTCGCCGCCCAATCTCGTCCGCATAATCGAGATTCACCGCAAGCTTGAGCATTTCCGCAATCACGAATTCCGCGTCGAGCAGCAGGTCATCAAGGCGTTCATCGACGTCGCGGTCGCTGCGTTCGTTGGCGTCGAGCGCACGGAGCGCACGTTCTTGCGAGACGGCATCGAGGTCTTCTTGGTATTTGTTGTAGACGCTCTGAATCCGGAAGGCAAGGTGCGTCACGACAGGGAGAGATACCTCCAACTTCGCCTGATCATTGGTCGCGATACAGTGCTCCACGCATGCACGCGCTAAGAATGCCTTTTCAGGCGTCAACGTGTCCCAAAAGGCGTCTTGTGTGTGTGTCGCGGGTCGAGTGAGTTCGGGTTCCGGCCATGCAAGAGCGCATATACGTACCTTTGAATTCGAGCTGGTCGAATATGTCGATGCGTGTGGCAAATATGCTCAACAACGCATCTTCCGCGACCGTATTCTCGTTGAGGTCAAATAAGCCAAGAAATGCTAATACGTCATCGATTACACCACCTCCCTCCTCGGCCTTTGCCGACCCCCTCACTACATCCACCCAGGCACCGAGGAGCGACCCTGCCGCAGCCCGGACTGTGGGCTCACGGTCCCCGAGTCCATTCCGGATGATGAGCTCCCTTTGGGCGATGGTGAGTACGCGTGGGTGGAGAGGACCCATGGCAAAGCCATCCGGGGTAGTGCAGTTTTTTTCGAGGACGGCGGAATAGACGAGGCGACGCATGATGGTGTCGGTGTCGCGCGCACGGGCGAGAATGGCTGGGAGGGTGTGTTTTGCGATGGGAATGTTTAGGAGGGCTGCGCGGCGGACTTCACTGTTGGAGTTGTTTCGGGTAGATAAACGTGAGTGATAACTGGACAAAGCATACATACGCGGCGGGATCACAGCTGAGGGTATCGAGAAGGACGTCTATGGCGGTATGTTCATCTTCTTCGACGTCGGAGGGGTCTTCTGAGCCACACAGCTTCGAGAGCGCGACGGCTGCTTGTACGCGAATGAGCGTTTCTTTGTCGTGGACGCGCTCGATGAGGGCTGCTCTAAGCATGTGGTAGACGTCCTCGCTGTAAAAGAGAGTTACTGTAGGTTGGACGTGACATGAGAAGGAACATACTCTATCTCGCCGAGGTGGGCGACCATCAAGGTGAGGATATGCACACAGCGGTATCGGACAATCTTGTCCTTTGCGACGAATCCTTTGAGGAGGAATTTGAGGAGGCGCGCGACGAAACGGGCGGTGGTAGTATCGTCGTCGTCGTCATCATCATTGTTCTCCTCTTCTTTCTTTGTCTCTTGGGCTAAACACCATGCATAACGCGACCTAGTAACGCAAAAGCCAACCCTGCGCACCTTTCATGTTCAGATAAAGGATATATGCGCCGACAAACTTGACGATCCTATCCGCCTGGGAGACACCTTTTTTTACGACAAGAACGCGACAAAGCAGCTCGATGAAGGTGTCTTCAAACAGGCGCTCGCCGGTAAGTTTGATGCTTCTTCCACCGTGAATGGGCTCTGTGAACGCGGCGGCGTCGACGTGGACTTTGTGGAGTGCGACGACGTTTTTTTGGTGGTTTGCGGCCGTAGTTTGGACTTGATCGAAAATTTTTGGGAGGGCGTCCGCGACGGAGATCGTCCGGGCTGGCATCGTTGGTTGCGACGATGATGAACGTCGGAGGACAAGAGGCGAAAGGGGCGCGCTGATCACGTGGGTCGCGTTATCACGTGATCTTGGCCAATGCGTTTTAGGGTACGGGCGAAAAGTGATTTGTTAATAACATTTGCATTTTTAGCAGGTTAATAACAAGTTAATAACACGGGGGGTCCGGTTCGCTGGGGGTGGCAGTTATTAACAATCACGTGACCCCATGGCACCTCCTAAATTCAAAGTCCGCTCGTCCAATGTGGAAAGGGAATATGGCCAAACACATCCCCAGATTCCCAGGAGAGTGTGGCCAGCCCGCATTGATGCAATTAGATATTATATGTGTTCGCTGATGAGGCTAAGTGATATCGCACACATTTGTTTGCCCTATTGGGAGGCGAAGTAATCTTAGGGGTGGCAACTACTCATATACATACCCATTGATTAATCTCAGAGTCCCATTTGCTGCATCGGGTATGCGTTGCATCTTTTTACCCCAAGGTTCTGAGTTCAACTCCCGCTAACACCACTTTTTTTGGAGTGTCCGGAGAGCTATAGTACTGCTTCGTGACTATTGTGCGTGGCTATCTAGTACCCAGCTACTAATATATTTAGTTCTAAATACCCTTGTACCTTTTTTTCCCATAATCCAATGTAGCCACAGTGGCTGATGATGTTTACGGCTATTTTTGTGCAGCTGGGATTGAACTTCTTCACTGCCACTCGGATTTATCCATCACTACAAAGTCCACAGGCCCTAGTAAGTCGCCCCATGCACGAACAGTGGTGTGTAGTCTGTATCGGAGCTGTAACTCCACCCACAGCTCCAAAGGATGACATAGAAGACGATTTAAATGATAGGTTGGTAGATCTCGCAAGAATTACGTAATATTGGATCACGTGACGGAGGTTAATAACTGCCTGTTAATAAGCCCTCCGAGTTGGTGGCGTTATTAACTGGTTATTAACACGCTGTTGAGTTTTCGCCCGTACCCTAGATTTCTTCACTGGCAACGTTGCTCTTTCTTCCATCTGGTCTGGACAGCCTCTATCTCATTCGCTTCCTTGGAACAAGGAAAAGTCCTCAAATAGCGAGTAAGCGGTCTTGGGTTGAATCATTTACTTGGCAAGCCACTCAAAGCACTGGCAGGCTGACAGCTTACGTCCGGGCCTTTCGATTACCCGGGGTAGTAGCCTCCCGTGATTCCGCATCGTTGAAGTCGAGTGTTGATTTTTATTATCTGGTGGTTGCACACACGTTGCGGACCTACCCTCTGTGTTGTGAGTCTGCATTATAAATTGTTCAATGTATGGAACTTGAAAGGTTGGACTGTGCATCGACGAACATACGTACGACCAACTTCCTCGACCCTGCTTGGTTTTGACCAAATCCGGGAAATTGCAAGCTCGCGTGTGGCCGCCTCGCAAATGTCACTGTGAAGTGCTGTTTGCGTGCCGAGTGGCGAAAGAAAATTGTTCCTTATTACTTGAACAACCTTTGGGATATAAAAGCCAGGTTAGTTTGTCGTTCATTTTCAGTCCGCCATCTCGCACTCATCATCCAACATGTTCACCAAGTTCTGGTATATGTTTTGTGTCTCCCTTATCAGTGTCACATTGACTGACGTGCGCATCCAGTACTCTCGCCATCTGCCTTGCTTTCGTCTCTGCGTTAGAAATCCACGTTCAGGACAGCGTTGATGTTAATTCCACCATCCCCCTCAATTTTACTATTAGCGAGAGTGACCCCAGCCATGTTGACCTCATCTTGGCGGGCTCAAACACCTCTGATACGTATGAGGTCGCCAACAACATAACTGTTGATCCGACCATCGACGTTTGGGTTCCTGAGGTCGACCACCCAGGGTTGTGCGTACCCCCTTTTGCAAACATTCGATGAGCGCGTTAATTGACATCACCCACCAGTAAATATGAGTTCATCGCAACCCAGGTCGGGTACGTACTCTTGTGTTTCTGTCACCTTCAGTGGCTTCCGAATGCGTGATTGCTGACAAGGCTTTCCTTATTGTGGCTCCTCCAGTAACTCTTCTGTGGAATATGCTCGTAGCAACGAAGTCACTATTGATGAATGAGTGGTGATCGGATGGTTTCCGGAATAGAGTTCTATGTAGATGGTTTGAATCAGAACGGCAAATCATGGATATAACTTCCTTAGGAGCTGTGTGGATCGCCATTTTTGCCTGTGATACATACCAGCTCTCAGCCTCTCGCACGCTAGCAGACGAAGCCTGAGTTAACAACCGATTATACTCAAGCACGATGTGTGGTCGCCGCGAATCAGTCGATCAGGTGGTTGCACCATTTTTGAGAGCATCATCAGAATAAGGAAGCTCTTGGGTATAAAAGCTAGGTATCCCACTCGCACTCTAAACATCACCCCGAGTCGACCAATCTTCCGCTCCTCACCCGCCACGTTTGTCAACTTCAGGTACACTCATCCGTCTCATCCACCGTCGTGACACTGACCGTCGTGACCATCCAAAAATGATCTCGCCATCTTGCCCATGCATTGTGGGGCGCACTACCTGACGAACCCAGTCCTCACAGAAAGGTCCTTGTCACCTTTATGATCAGCGCAGGAGACCCAACCTACGTCGGGCCCTTCATGATTGGCGACAGTCGCTACGTCAACATCGTCGTCGAGTGTTTCTTATGGTTTCTGACATGCGCATTGCATTCAGAGAAAAGTTGGATAGTACGTTTTGCCCTGTGGCGCACTTACTACTTGCCCATTGGTGCTGAACTTCACTGCGCCAAGCTCGAGATAGATACTAGGTCGTTGACGACAGGAAGCCTCTAACACTATGGTACATTCATACAACACTACTCTACAGTCAACAAAACACCGACTCCACTACCTCTTTCTCTTTGGATCGTTCCCTTCACTTCCACAACACGTAAAGATCAGATTACACTGATACTTTTCCACCGCCTGATTCCTTCGCCGCTCACCTACACCCCCTTCCACCACCACACTCAACGGAATTGCCTGCAGTACAATCTTCCTCGATAATCCCCCGGGAATAAACGCCCTCACCAACACCATCGGTCTCTTTCCCTCCTTCACTACCTCCGCCATACGTTTCCACCGCGCATTAGCAAACATCTCACACCCACACTTGGTCCCAAACGGATTCGCGTTCGTCCCTCGGGCATCAAAGACGACGCTGACCTGTCCACCGACAAGATTGAGTTCAGCGAGGGTGAGTTTGGAAGGGTGGGCGTCAAGCCGTGCGTGGTGTTTCTTCAACTCAGCGAGGATGACTTGGTCCAAGAATTTGAGATCCTTGCTGTGCACGGTCGACATTTGTCCGCCTGCGTGTGGCCGATCATTCATTCGTACGTGCCAAACGATCGAGGGGGAATGAAATTCCACGTACGCGTCCGAACGAACCGCTGATGAACGCGCGTACAGTACTGTTTATGCTTTCCGTTTTGCCAATCGTACCGCTGACATTTCCGACTGCAATAGTAGGCATGGAGACAGCCTCCACACCGCTTAAACTTGCCAATACGGCTCATTTTCGAACACTGCATGCAATCTCGGCGTGTCAGATCGGCGTATCACGGTACTTGACAAGAAAGAACGCTGGTCACCTTGTCATTTTGGCAGCTTTGAATGTGCCCGTTGGCAACGTCGCGTCTCACTAACCTGCGTCGCTCGTCGACTGTGTCTTTGAGCCTCTTCCAAGCTTTGTAGAGCTCCCCGCCTTTCGAGAGTCTTGTATCCAGCCTCTGCTCTATCACCAAGTCGACGGCAAGCGCAAGCAGATGCAAGACGGAGCGGTACACTGTATACCCAGGAAGGACATCCCCGAGCAACATAGCTGGCTGCTGGTGTGCCGGCGGCTGTTCCACAAACGGCAACAACGCCTCACACTTGAGAAGCGATACAACGAGCCCACGTTGGAGGGCTTGTGAGAGAAAGGGGAGCGCATCCATGTCCTCGATTTTTGTCCTGAGTAGTACGATCGCATTGACCATACATCGTGAGGCGAACACCCGCGTCTCGCCCTTCCATTCGCGATCAACGACGAACGCGAGGATTTCAGAGGCGGCTTTGATCGCGCCTTGGCGCATGAGTGCCAGACAAATGTTCTCCCGGAAAGAGAGCATGGTTATGATATGCAAGTCCCAGGCAATACAGTTTAAATCCCAACAATCCTCATGCGAGATTTCATGATCGAGATGACAGAGTGAGACGGTCGCGATGAGTTCCGGTTCCCCTTGGAATAAGCTGAGCAAATTTCCCCAGTCGATGGTGGTGCCCATCTCATGCGCGATGAGGAAACACGAGTTGAATACGGCTGATTCACGTTGGGTGTTTGCCTTGGGGGACCAGCTGGAGAATAGGGGATCCCGGGTTTCGATGAACCAGAGGTCGCAGATCATCTTCATGACCTCGCGATCTGTGGGGATGGTCTTGGACCAGATTACGAGGAGTCTGTCGCGGAGGAGTCCGAGGAACTCTAGGACTGCGGTCTTGCAGGTGTACCGCACGTCCAAGTCGAGATCTTCCTGGGTGATGACATTTCTGTACAAGAAGAGTACCCACCGTCGGATGTCGGGCCAATGGGTGCAGAGTCCCTTGGCGAGCTGTTGCCATAGATCGTCGTGGCTGAGCCATATGGGGAGGCTGGCACCGAGGCCTGCCAAGGAAGCGAACGCGAGGTCAAGGTCTTCGACCGGTATGTCCTTCCCGACGACGGTACCGCGTGGGATCTTGTTTGCGTCGAGCTGGTCGTACATCATGGATACGATGTGGAGGTATTGAGTAGGTACACATGTGGCGTCTCTTGCGAAACCGGTGAGCTTGGAGAATGTTTGGATGGAATGTTTAACTGCGCCGTTGATGAGAGTCTGCAG
The DNA here is from genome assembly GCA_038092875.1 of Lanmaoa pseudosensibilis. Classification (NCBI taxonomy): domain Eukaryota; kingdom Fungi; phylum Basidiomycota; class Agaricomycetes; order Boletales; family Boletaceae; genus Lanmaoa; species Lanmaoa pseudosensibilis. The sequence continues at coordinate 34,004 of JBBPRF010000132.1, forward strand.
GGGGGATATGAACGAGATCGCCCTGAATACGGCTCTGGGAACTGACATCGAACTCGGCCGTTTGGAGGCGTTTAGGCAGTGCTCGCATCATGGTGGCAACCTTTGGGTTATATCTGAGTGAATTGCTGAGCTGGAGGCGACCGGATGGAAGAGTGGAACAAATCAAAGTCACACGGCGTCGGAGCCAACGTGGCTGACAAGATAAGATAAGTACTACTGTAAATGACAATCAGCTTGATTTCACCACGAGACTAGAGCTCATCAAAAAGCTTTTCCAGAACAATCAGAGGTCGCACTCCTCACATGTGAGGCACTTTGCCTATACCATCCATCACTTCCAGAATCGCATCTTTACCACCCATGTCTATCGGACAGCGTTATCAACGTCGCAGGCAATCACATCACGATCATGATCAACGACCAATCCGTCTTGCACGATCCAGGGTGAACGGTAAACGTGATCAGATCCGGTTTCTCTTGGAGTTGTTTATACGTCTAGTCCTCTTACCATCTCTGCAGGCGATCGATCGATTCCCACGGGGTGCTTACCAGCATGTTCAACTTTCTCATCTTGCTTATACTGTACGTCGTGTGTTGACTGCCGAGATCCATCCCTATACTTCCAAGCGCACTTGAGATGTTAACAGTCACTTCTCTCGTGCAAGCTCTAGGAGAGGGGTGAACATCCATGTAACGAATGTCGGACCCCCGATGTTGGTCCATGGAGTGTATGAGATCCGCAATATCCATCGTACTCGGTAAGTCATCTTTGGGTACCTAGATACAACAAATGCGGTACGTTGGCGGGGTTCTCCACTCTGATCGGACTTTGGGAATACCGACGACGCCTGAGTTGCTGATCGGGTAACACAGACCAAGCGAGCCAAGGATGCTCTCGATTTATCTCTGCACCACGAAGACAGAGGCTTCGCCAATGACGTTTAGCTCAATGATGAAGAGAACCCTTGTTGGACGACGACTCTGAGAGCGAATGGAGCTTGTCTGCGTCCTCTGTATTACGGTATATCGCAAAGACGACGCTTTATTCCGATGCGACAAGCACTCGTACGGACCCGAAACCGAGGCCGTGTGACGCGTTGGGTGGAAGGGGTATGTCATTGGACATAAAAGACGACGTAACAAGTGTTAAACCAGGTAAGCATGCGGGGATGTGGGGAGGGTCAACTCCCAAGCATTTGCGTGACTGTCCTTTATATACGATGAGAATCGCGGTAGGTCATAAAACTCGGAGAAGCCAAAGTTTGAAATAGGATCAACTTTCTGGATCGAGGGTCTATCATGATGGACTTCCTTCTGGATCTCTAATCGATTTGAATCACATCATAACCATCATGAACTAGATTAAATACAACCTTGCCATTAATCCATAACCTAGCTCAAGGTAAGAACATGACTTGCCTTTGGCAAGACGTTAGACGTGACAGGATCAGGATATGTCACAAAATCATGTGAGTGTGACTGACGTGACTGACGCGGAACCGTGAGTCACGCGCGGGTCATAATTAATGAGCTCTTGTTGTCCTCACCGTCTCAGACGTTGACCAACGCCATCATGACTGCCTCAGTCGCGGGAGATAGCAGCGACGACGAACTAGACTGGGAGGAAGTCCACGTCCCAGAACAGCAGCAGCTCGACATACCCCTCGAGGTCGAGCTCTCCTCCCCTACCCCACGACAAAACATCGAAATCACTCTCCAAGCACGGCCCAAGAAAGACGACGCCAAGTGAGTACTTTTGCTTCTTTTGCTTCTGGACTCCGCCCGACCAGGGTGCGCGTGAACAGGAAGAAGGCGGCCACTGCCGTACATGCGCAGCGCGTCCTCCGAACGACCAGTCACAAGATTCACACCGTCGCTCTCCTCGCCAACGCTCGGATACGAAACAAGTGGCTCAACGACCCCCTGCTCCATGTGAGCGTCTTTCCGTCCCTATCCTATCCTATTCCATAACCCTTTTCACGGCTGACTCATCACACCAGGCTCGACTCCTCTCCATCACTCCGCTCGCGCTCCAGAACGGATTCGCAATGATACACAAGTCGCGTGTCCCAGATCAGAACAAACGTGGTCGCCTATTCGAAGCGGCCGTCGATCGTCTTGTTACTTGGTGGTGTGAGACCTTCTTCTCGGTCACACCAACCGGGCACATCAGGAGTAGGACATTTGAGGAAGTCGAGGACGAGATCGCTCTGGCCAGCGAACCCGACGGGTCGGAGCCCGACGACCGCGGCTATGAACGCATCCGGAGTGTTGAATCCCTCATGAAACATGTGCTGATGCAGCGTGGATGTAGAGACACCAGCGCGCAACTCTTCACTGCCCTGTGTCGGGCACTTGATATCCCCGCAAGGCTTGTCGTCAGCTTACAGAGCGTTCCTTGGAAATCAAGAGTTGGGAAACCGGCTCCAAAGAGAGATGGCTCCAAAGGCAAGACTAAAGCGTCACAGAGACCCGCCGATGATTACGAAGACCTTGAGACCGATGATCAAAGTGAGATGGAGGACATCGCCGCGTCGCCTTCCAAGTACAAAGGTACACTTAGACCCGATCACGTTTGCCGAACTGTTTCTCGAAAGAACGTGCCGTCAGCATGTACTCACATTTTAATATACAGGAAAAGGCAAGGAGATAGCAAACCCAGTCATTAAACTTCGCAAACAAAAAAGTCAATCTACTAGCCGGAGTGGATCACCTGCCATATGGCCAAGATCACTCAGTACGTGGAATCTGTTGCCGCTTCACGCTCTGTCTAAGCGATTATGTCAATTGTCTGCGCAGAACCGCCAGATCCGACGACCACCCCACCCGTCTTTTGGACCGAGGTGTTTTCCCGTGCGGACTTGCGCTGGCTGCCTGTGGATCCCATCCGCGGTATTGTTAGCAAACGTCACGTTTTCGATCCAAGTCATTTTCGGCACACAGGGGCAAGCAAAACCCCCATCAGGCAAGATAACCGAATGTTGTATGTCATCAGTCTAGAAGAGGATGGTTTTGGCCGCGATATCACAGCGCGGTATGCCCGCGAATATACAGCCAAGGTATCCAAGGTACAGGCTGTCGGTGCAGGTCCCACCGGTGGGCGTAAAGAATGGTGGGCCAGAGTCGTGCAATCCATCACGAGACCATATCGCCTCGTATGTATAACCCAGGCTCCGTGGGTGGAACGGAGATGAACGCATTCTGATCGTGTCTTCTTTTTGTTCACAGCAAAGGGACGACCTCGAGGACGATGAATTACACACGCATCAATTGACCGAAGGCATGCCGACCACGATCGCGGGCTTCAAGAACCATCCCTTGTGCGTATATACGTTTCCTTTTTTTTTTCTTGTGATTTTTTCGTGGGGTGTGATTGATATCCTTATCACACCGTGTCTTTTCAGGTACGCCTTGGCTCGTCATCTCCGACGTGACCAGGTCATTGATCCTCCCACGGAGCTTGGCAAATTCAGAGGGGAGCCTGTATATCCACGTTCGTCCGTGATTTCCCTGAAGACTGCGGAGAATTGGATGCGACAGGGACGCATAATACGTCAAGGCTGTCAACCCATGAAAATGGTCAAGCAACGCGCGGTGACAGTCAGTCGACAACGGGAGATGGAACTTGCACTCGAACGGGCCAAAGCAGAAGGACACGCCGGCGGTGATGAAGAGGTAATGCAAGGGTTGTATGCACTCTCCCAAACGGAGGTATACACGCCGGAACCTATCAAAGACGTACGTCTGGACCCCTCGTTTTATCATTTTCCTTTTCGCATCTGCTTTTCCCTCGATCTCTTCTTCCGTCTTGAGGGTTGACGGAATGATTCTTTTTTCGAGCAGGGGAAAATCCCAAAGAACGATTTCGGCAACATTGACTTGTACGTGCCGTCCATGCTACCGGAAGGCGCGATACATATTCCATGTACGTATACCCGAATTACTTCTTTACTCCTCAACTGAGCTTGAGAGCCAACTTTTTGTGGGAGCTAGTTAAGGGGGCTGCAAAAATAGCCAAGAAACTCGAGTTTGATTATGCAGAGGCGGTGGTACGTACCCCCCCCTTTCTGATCGAACACGCACACACGCACGATTTAATTTTGAATTCGTTTGGGTCTCGTGTTTCCATTTATCGATCTAGACGGGCTTTGAATTCAGAAAACGAAGAGCGGTGCCTGTCATCCAAGGTATCGTCGTTGCCGCCGAGAACGAAAACGTGATCGTGGAGGTATGTGTCACAGTTGGGTTCGCATCACAGCATATGCCATACGTGCCTGCTCCTACCTGCCGACCTATTCTACTGTTCCCGCTCCCGTTCGTGACTGATCAGTGTCATTTTTTGGCGGCGATCTAGGCGTGCCTAGAAGCGGAACAAAATTTAGAAGAGAGGGCGCGTGCAAAGCGGTTAGAGCGGGCGTGTAAGCGGTGGACACGACTCGTACACGGTCTTCGTATCCGGGAACGACTTCAGAAACAGTACGCGTCGGGTGACGCGGACGAGCGTGGTGCATCCCTCAAACAACAACCACAACAGCCACTGCAACGACGAGAATTGTGGCTCGACACAGACGAAAACGAGGTAGGTCCATCGAACGGGTTAGTTGAGCTGAGCAGGGTTTGTTGATGGATTCCTTTTTTCTTTTTCCTTCACGTTATCGCAGCAACCGGGAGGATACCTCACCACTGCAGACGATGTCGTAGAGCCATTTCATCTTCCGCGCGACGTCCACCGGTCCGACGCCGCGACAGTGACGATAATATCCACAGCACGCTTGGGTGGGGACGACGATCGTGCTCGTCCTCAATTGAGCGAGGATATCGACGTCGTCGCAGCATCGGTTTCTCGAGACCGGTTGCTTGTCTCAACCGGTGATGATGATGCCGATGGGGAAATGGAAGTGGAAGCCGAGGTGGATCTCCAGCCTCAGCCTCGAAAGGGCGTCCCAAAGACGATGCGTGAACTCGCCGAGTCGTATGCACAGCGACAGGGGGAGGGGGTAACGCCACCACCACAAACGGACAAGGAAGAAGAAGATCCCGCGATAGCGGGATCCAATGGTCGACGAAAGCGTGTTCTAGAACGAGGGACGTCGCGGAAGGGTGGCGAGGGACCGGGACGTGGTACCGCAAGGAGACGACCGGGGATGCGAACGACGCGGACATCAAGGAAGAGGGCGCGAAGATGGAGCGAGGGCGAGGGTGGTTCTGATGTTGATGGGGAGGAAGAGGCGTACAGCACCCCTCCGAAGCGTCGTCAACTCGAGGTGTCCATCACGCCGGGTGCCGTTTCCCCTACCCCTGCCCCTGTCCCTACCCTTGCATCGACGCCCGATCCCGGTTCCAGTGCCGTATCGGGCCGTGTGCTTCGGCCACGAGCCGAAAAGAGTGCAGCGCGACTTCGAGAAGAACGTGCGATGGAAGAGGCATATAGAAGGGCCGTCGCGGGCTAGATGCTTCCATTCGCTCTTCTTTTATATATCGTTCCATATTTGTACTGTACTATCCTAGGCATTCTTGTTTCGTACACGATCTCCTAATACGCCACTGTGATTCGTAGACACGGACTCGTTGCCTTTGATAATACTGACACTAGTGCTATGGGGCGTGTGCAGGCGTGGGATGATCCTCTCCCTGAATGGATGGATTGGGTGGGGCCACGGATAGAGGGAAGGGTACCAGACGTGCAAAGGTCAGGTAGGACGTGTGTCCCCGTACGTCCGGGGACACTTTTGAACAGTTGAGTTTCGCAGAGACTTGCACCTGGTTCGGGCCCGTGTCCTCCGGCGGTGGTGCAGGGGGCACGGTCTCACGCCTCGACCCCTCCCCACCTCCCTCTCGCTCGTCACCCCCCTCTCGGTCAAGAGCGAGAGCGGACGCGGTCGACGCCATCTCCACTCTCGCTCTCTTGTCCGCTCCTCCCTCTATTCCCGTCCCCGTGCTCATATCCCTCTCCATATCGCCCTCCATCGCCGTCACCCTCGTGTCGTCATTGTCATCCCGTTTCCGCTTCCCGGCGTTGGCGATCTGACGCTGCCGCTTCTCCTCCCGATAGTGTTCCATACGTTTCAGCTTGTCGACGACCTGGCTGAGCGGACGAGGTGGTGGGAGCTGTTGGACTTCGTGCGGACGGAGGAGGGTTTCGTACATGGTGATGTCTTTAATGAAAATGGAAACGAAAATGAAAATGAAAACGGCATTAGCATCGGCATCGGACGGGATGGGGAGGACGGTATAATGGCACAATGATACAATGATACGTTAGCATGATGGAATGTTGGGCATGATCGTGGAGGGATGAAGACGTACCCGTGAAACCAGCCTCGTTGAGCGCGCTGACGGTACGCAAGACTTGTTCCATGCACGGACTGAAGCAACATATCCGCGTCGGACAGTCTTTCTACAGAAAATAGAAGCATGCCAAGAAAAAAGGAGCAATCAACAATCAAATCCATCATCATGTGAACACATCTCAGATATCGGACTGGTGGGGGGAGACCTCGATGAGGGGACGTACCCGTAATGCTTTTTTTGCGTGCTCGATGGCATCCCAGGGTGCGGGCAGGTCGAGGAAAACTGAATGGAAAGGAAGAGGAAGAAAGGAACGTGTGAGCCATGGGACGGGGTGGAGGAGCGAAAGAGGGGGTAACGTACCCGAATCGACGAGGTTCTCGACCGTAAAGCCGTCCTTGCATACGTTTCGATGGGTCAACGTGACGATATCCTCCATTCCATGACGCACAAACTCTTCTCTGAAAATAGCCCAACACGGTCACGATGGGAGAGGAAGAGATCGAGATCGATAGGGTGAGTGGGAGTGCTGCGGGGGGGAGAAGACAGAAGATGCACCTCGCCTTATCAGCACGCGCCTCATGAAACTCGTAGGAATAGAGATGGCCGGAGGTGCCGATGGTTCTGGCGACGGAGTGCGAGAAGGAACCTGAACCGGTACCTGAGGGAGATGGAGTAATTATGAGCAATGTGGTCGATGGCAAGCCGCGTGTATCCGAGTCATGTTAATAAAAAGAAGGACACAGCCAAGTCAAGGGAAATGGAAGGCGTGGGCCGAGGGAGAATGATTGAAATATAGGCTCGGTTCACGCGAATCTCGTCATCAAGGCGGGCGCAAGAAAACGAATGGAGACTGATACGGGGAATGCCGCGACGCGTGGTGGAGAAAAGAGCAGGGAAAGTAAAGAATTGATGTGCATCGAGATACGCAAAGGGAGAGCCCACCTGCTTCAATGACGCGGCTCCCGCGTCGAATGTCGAGCCACGAGGTAATGAAGGCGATATCGGCGAGATAGAGAATCTGGGTGCGGTGGGGTAGTGCCATCGTCCAGAGCTCTGGCGTGGGACGGAGGACGTGAATGAAGCCCTTTCCGTTGCGTGATCCGACCTTGGAGCCATAGGGAATGCCGATGAGGTCGTTGTGCTTGTAGTAGCCAAAGCGGCTGTTCAGGTCCTTTCCTGGTGTGATGAGGAGGGGTTGGACGAGTTCTCTGGTCTATTACAAGCGATGAGCGACGGGGTGTGCTCGCTGGGCTGTCCGCACCTGCCAGATGATGACGAGGTCGCCGGGAGCGATCTCGCGGGCGGTTGACCACATCGTTTTGTGATGATCGTAGTACGTAGCTAAAATGAGGCAGAGATTGAGATGCGTCTCTCGTCGATGCGAAGATCTCGCGAATCGTCCACTTTAAATTAACCCGTTCTCACCGCCGAGTTCAGGGTTGAATTCATGATGGGATCTGTCCGCGTTGCTCACGCATTGCAGCTCGCCAGGCCTCATCGCAGTGGCGCAGGCCCGTCTCTTCCTAGCTTACTAGGTGCGCCCCTGCCACTTCTCGTATCTCCAGTAATTCGGTAGTAAACCATAGTACCGTCGTGATGTTATGTTCGCCACTTCGGGCTCCGAGAGTCTATTAATTTATCTTCAGAACCCCTGCCATCCTGATAAAAGTCCACCCTCGCCCCTCCTCCGTGTCACTTCTCTCGTCGCATTGACCCCATCTTCCTCCAGCGCCCTTTGTCCCAGTTCTCCACCCTCATCACCCCCTGGTCGTGCCTTGTTTCCACTCGCGGACTGTGAATGGATTCCGCTGGAAACACCCCCCGCGTCTCATGCAGTATGTTCTTTTCATCTCCCAAACACACCTCGCTGCTGATGTATTCGAGAAGTTGCCATTGTTGACTTTTCAGAAGACGTGCGTCACTCTCTGGTCCATGTGTTCAACCACCCACCCCCCAGTAGGTTCGCTGGCTTTTCGTCACCGAGTCCATCAGCGAGCTCTTGGGTTCGTCCTTTTCACTGTGTCCTGCCTCTCTGCAACGTTCATGTCTTTCCTCCCCAGGTTACGAACCTCGCGATGTCATTGGGCGTCCTGCGGTAGAGCTCGTACACCCCGAGGAATTCCCTGCGGTCAGAAGGCTTCACTAGTGCGTGTGGGTATCCACTGTCATCCCCTTATTTTAATCACCTCTTGGCATTCACAGTGAAACTATCCGCCAAGACAAGGCGGCAGTCATTGCGTATCTTCGTCTCAAACACAAGGACCCATTCAAGGGTTATCTCCTTTGTGCTGTGGTCAGTTGCTCCCATTCCTCGTGTTGTCATGCGTTCTTGATCATGCCCCCAGTCACGTACTGTGGTCCATAACGTACTCGTTGGGAGCATCTCCCTCGCAGTACCAGGACCCAAGGCCTTTCAAAACGCGTCGACGGCGCAAGAAGTCGTCGTCGTAACCCCCACCGCAACGGACTTTGAATTTCGTGTACGTTCTCAGTTGGATCTTGCCCCGTTCATCGCAGGACTTACCATTGAAAACAGCGCTGGGGTGACCCGTCACCCATGCCTCCAAGTCCACTCCCGCTCATACCCGGTCTCACGGACATCCTCGAAGACCACAGTCCAGACGGCGACCAATTCAAACCCAAACCACCTCCCATTCTATCATACAAACCTCTCCCTTCGCAATCGTCGCGTTCGGCGTTCATACTCGACCGGTTTTCAATACACTGCCCCGTTCAATATTGCTCCAATGACCATCTTCTATCCACCACGACCGTGATGGGGCGGAGTTTTTTCGACTTCGTGGCCCCTCGGAGTGACAAGATAGTGCGCAGCTGGATTGACGTTATCAAGGCATGGGGCGTCAACGAACGTGGTCAGCCGAGCGACGGTGGATTTGGATATGGGAAATTCTTGCTCCTTCCGATGGGTAGAGATTCTAGGTAGGGTCGCCTCCTTCCTTCTTTCCATTCTTTGTTCCTTACACTCGGCTTTTTCTTCTCACCCCCTATCTACTCAGGACTGATAGGATGCCTGAAGCGCCTCCTCCGAGTCGCCGCCGTGACTTGACGGCATTGGCGTCGAGAACTCAAGGCCGATCAACTTCCAACGCGTCGTCCACGCGTTCACGAATACACGCGTCGCCGGCGCTCTCAACCAACACAACGTCGTCGTCGTCCGACCAAGATATCTTGGTCGATGCCATTTTCTCGGGCCACTCTGACGGGATTTTGGTCATCCTTCGCACGACGTCACCTCGCCCGTTATAAGTAGAGCGTCGACGATGCCCTGATCGGTGACGTTTTATCAAGGTTTTCTTGTTTGATATACGTATACCCCGATCTGACTTTGTTCTCTTCGTTTGTTCTTCCTGACGAACCCTTTCGTTTTCTGTGCGGCTGTGTCATAAAGAGCTGAAGTACCGTAACGTGTTGTACCATAGGAAAAAAAAAAGAGCACCCCAATGGCGCAAAAGTCAACAGTGAGCCACTCGTCGCAGCAACGAGGCTCATACCGTCAAATCGCGGAGATGCGCCCGCGCGGATGTACCTCATTTTCAGGTACCCTTTTTGCTGTCCTTTTTCCGGCGGTAATGGAAGAACAAAAAAAAAAAAAAAAAAAAAGAGGGGGAAATGAAAAACACGCCCGTAAACAACAAACAATGTCAATTTCCGTTTTCATCGAGATTGCCTCTCATGACTTTTTTTGACCGCGTTGCCAACATCATATCCCCACGGTGCCGTTGACCCTTTTCGATGATTGCACTGCCAGTCAGTATTTATTTGATCACTTGGTACCATGCTTCAAGTTGATGGTTAATGGACACTGTCCTTGGGCGTAATGAGATCTCGGCAAGACGTGTCATTTTTTTTTCTTTCGGAATTTACCTGAATCGACAGATCGGACACTACTGTTTTTTTAATATCCGTACTCACGCAACCACGACGGTGATACTTGTGCCACGTTGTTTGTGGCCAAGGGGCTGTCATTACCCTTTGGCTTGTGGCCTGAGATACCTAGGCATCAATAAATGGAGAACGATGGTGCATTGTCGATTCTAAACTCGATCATGGAAAAGTGTGATGGTCGTGGTTTTCCGATCCAACCCCCTCCCAACATGGCACACACACATTCAATCATTGGGCGCGTTCCCATTCTCCATTAGGACCCGAGGCAAGACCATTCCTAATATGGACGACAGACAAAGTCATGTCCGGTCCAAGACCGACGTTTGACGCGGGAGCAGCCGAGGAAACTTCCTAGGGTCGAAGTTCCTAGACTGGTATGTAGAAGCAAGTTAGCACCAAGTCGTTGCAACTATTTCTTTCTTTGCTTCTGATGGGGGGACGACAAGAACCATGCGCTGGACAGATCTAGGATTGACACGTTTGACAACGGTTGATCGTTATCATCGTGTCATAAGATCTGGCCGCGGACGAGACGGAGGCAATGTTGTTGGGAGGGGAGAAGGCGGAGATCGATGTCCTGGGCCGACTGTGCATTGTCGCAGTGTGTCCGGTTCACTCCTAAAAAATAATGAACAGAGTCCGAACTGACCGCTTCAAGCCGAGCCCGAGCAGTGACATTCGACTCGGAATTTATTTCTGTGGATGCGATTACTGATTCCGCGACCACAGGACGTGCTTCTGGACAACCCGTGCGAATGAAGACGGTCAAAAAGGACGTGGCTGCTGAGCGCTGAGCGCTGAACGTTGAAATGCGGAGCCCCGGGCCTGAATGCCATGCATGTTTTGGAGGTCAGCGCCGGGCGCCATGGGGATGGAGAATCTCTCCGCTACTTGAACATGAACATCTTGTCTTGTTTCATCTTGCGATTCGGAAACTGAGTGTGGGCATGGTAGTGCCCATTCCCCATGACCACACGGGTAATTCCATCACTCCCTCGACTCGGAAAGTGGCGGTGGCCCTGCAGGGTGAGAGGGGAGATTTCCGTGCCGTTATTCAGAACTCGGCGCTCGGCGCTCGGATCCTCACAACTGAGAGACATCGATGACATGCCTCCATCAATATCTTGTTTTGCTCGGACTCCGAGACAGGGGTAGTCCACATGGGTAAATTCTATCACGACCCTCGGTTCGGAAAGTAGCGGTGGCCCTGCAGGGTGAGAAGGGGAGATTGCCGTGTCGTTGTTCAGAAACTTCAAGTTGGGCGCAACGGGTCCTCACAACTGGGAGGCGTCGATGACATGTCATTTGTCCATGTAAACGTGAACCAGGTGATACGACGACTCGCGGGGATGCAGGGCTACGTTATTCTGATACATGCAGATAGGGTGAATGCAGGATGCGAAATTCTGTACTGTGGATGATGATGGACCTATTGATATTGATCGCACTGTAAGTTGGGAAGGAGAGGGGAGAGCACGGAGGGGGACACGTGCTCGAATTGAAACGATCATCGCTCTTGATTCTGGCAAACCACGTAGTAGTGTGTAGATTCCTGGGATAAGGTTGAACGAGGTTAATCCGCCCCAGAGAGGGTGGAAGGAGGGTGCAACAGCCTCCATGCCATCGTCCTGAGTACGAATGGATCTGTGGTCAGATTCCAACAATTAAAGACGGCGCATAAGATGCAAGATGAAAAAATCGACAGAGAAAGAGAAGAGTGTCTAGTTTTTCTCATAGATACTTTGAAACGTAGATATCTAAGCCTTGAGATGCTTGCCTTAGGAGTCGCATGTCGCATACCGTGTGAAGGACACTCACCAAAGAATGACACGTGTTTTTTTTATCGATTGCTGGGGTTTATCCGTAGGGACAGGTTCCGATCGTCAGGATATCCGACAATTACTAGTATTGGATCGTCTGGTGCCCTTTGTCGCTTAGAAGCGTGTTGGCACGGTGATTTCCCCATGCGTTGTTGAAGTCGTGTTCAGGCTCTGCTGCGACCTAACGATCACTGTGGAACTACTACCGCCCTCCAATCGTCTCCCTTCGTCCGATTGACTCCAAAGGGATATGTATCGTCACGAGGCTGTCACGTTATGGAGCGGAGTGTGTTCTGTCATGCCTCGTCACCGGAAGTAACCGACCGGCGTACCTGGATTTCACGTGTCCAAGATCTTTACATCGCTTCCCCAGGGATGTTGTTCGGCTATTATTTGTGGTGTGGTGCAAATTTAGTCTCTGTTGATATGATGAACATGCTAATGAAAAGGTCACAAGGACGAGGAAGAAGAGCAGGTTTCATCGTTCTACGTATTTGATCTCCGCTTTCCGTATAGTTCCTCAGTGAAGGTCGCCCTGCAGGCAAATATGATGAGGCGCAACAGTCGAACGCCGCAAGAAGATAATAACAATGCACAAATCAGGGGTGTTCTGCTCCCGAAGGAAGTCATGGTTATGTATCCGTATGTATACGAGGATCCGAGCAGTCCTCGAGCGCGTGTTGCGGCCCAATGGATGGCTGGTGACTCTGTAGCTCGTCAACGCGTCGTCGTCGTCGAATTTTCGTGCGATTGGAGGGTTTCCATAAATGGAAATAGGGAGCCAGGATCGGGCGTTTATGGAATGTGAAAAATTGATGAGAAGAGACTCAACGCCGTGGCAGATTCTAATTCGCATTTTGAGTGGAGTCCTCCCTGCAAGAAGAGAGGGAGAAAAAAGAAAAGAAAAGAAGGAAAGAGTCGCATCTCCCCATCATCATCAAAAGTCGTGTCGAGGATGGGGTATGCAGTGACTGGATGGGTCGTTCTGTACGCTGAGACGAGGGAGACATAGCCGAGTGGTAGTTGGCAGGCCTTGGCTGTGTAGTCGTGTTTGGAACTTGGTTGGGTAGCTGCGCGCGTCAACCAGCAACTTCTCTCACGTCCCCTCCCCCGCCGTCGCTCAACATCAACAACAATGGGCCCGCCACAGGACAGAGACGTCGTCATGGGTCCACCACCACCCCCGCTTCTATCATCCTCACAGCCATCAGCACCCCAAGCTACCAAAGATAACCAAGACGTCCTCGAAAAGTACAGAAAACTCAAAAGACGGTACTTTGAGCTCGAAGAGGTGTGTCGAGTGCTAATTGGTCACTCTGTGCCGACGCTCAACGCCCATCAGAAACACCAGGATACACAGGCAGAACTCAGGCTCTCTGGCGAGCGAAACGTCAAACTCCGAGAGGAAAGAGAGTACGTCCCATGGTATCCGATCGCTGGCATTTCGCTTAGTTCCTATCCAGCCTCATCCTGCAACGAATACACGAACTCGAGACCCGTTCGGAGCCGGGCACACCTGGCCTGCCCTTCCCGCCATCCAGTGCATTTCCTCGCTCACTCCTCTCTACTCGCACTCGTGCAGCCTTTGTCAACAATCTGCGTCAGGCCATGGCAGAAGACGACGCAGAGGACCACACCGTCGACCCCTTACTCACCTCTCGGTATCTCGGCCCGTTGGCTCGAAAGCGTGCAGACGACGAACACCGCGAGCAACTAGAGGACGAAACCCGCCAGGCTCGTCGACAGACCAAGCGTCCCCGGGCAACGGGCAAGGGCAAGGAACCCGTCGTGCCACCCCTTCCATCCCAGCCCATACTCACTTTGGCTCCCGTCCCACAGCACCCCGCGGAGAGCGGTACGCCACCCCTCCTCGTTTCTAATAAAGGAACTCGCTTGCGTGTCAAACCACCCGTGAAACCGTCCACCGAATCGGATGCGGGTTCCTCAGTGAATCATCGTCCGCCATCGCCCTTGTCGCCCGTCTTGACGCCTCCAGAGGAGCATCCGTATCACTCGGGTCCATACACTGCAAATGGTGCGCAGCCCTCTATTTCTGCTCCCCCTCCAGCCAACTCGCCACTCCCCGGACAATCCCCTTTACTTGCTGCGTCGCCTGCCACATCCGCGTCCCGGCCGTCAGATATCCAACGGCATGCCAAGCCGAAACGTCTCAAGGCGCATACAGTCACCTCCAAGAGCTTTAGCATCCCGACCGTGCCCCGCGATAAGAAGAACCGTCCTCTCTTACCACTCAATGTGGGCATCATGACCGTCATCAATCTTGGCGAAGTCTGCATGCGAGAGCACTTTCACACTGAGCGATACATCTTCCCTGTCGGATATGAAGTGACTAGGTGAGCCGATCTTACTGTCATTCACGCACGCTCAGCTGACGCTACGATATAGACGCTACCATTCGACGGTGGACCCTAATACTGATGCTGTGTATCACTGTTCCATCCTCGATGGAGGAGATGGGCCCAAATTCCAGATAGTGGCATCAGACGTCCCTGATCGGCCGATGATTGCAGGAACGGCAACGGGAGCATGGTCATCGATCGTCAAACAAGCGAACGCGATCCGTAATCGCCAACACTCCAACTCTGTCTCTGGACCCGACTTTTTCGGGCTTGGACAGAACACCATCAAACACCTCATCCAAGAACTTCCCAACGCCGATCGTTTGCGCGATTACGTCTGGCAACACTTTGTGGAGGGCGGGTGAGTCGTGTTCGCTGTTTTACTGGGTAAATGAGACGTGGTGCTGTTTTCGTCGTATGGCCCAAGGCCGAAGGATCCGTTGAGCGTTTGTTCTCTATCGTGATCGTCAATCTTTGTGGCCCACTCCTCTTTTGCACGCATCTCATTTCCTAATCATGACACGATGTGACACAGACCTTTAGGCGGTAGGCACGCGGCCGTCATTCCTGCCCTCCCAGAGGACCATGATCCCAATGCGCCCAACGACGGTTTTATCGACGATACCATGACCACTCCCTATACGCACCCACCACTACCACCACCATCGCATATGCAATCGCTACCGTTTACAACCATCTTACTCCCACCACCTACACCGGCCGATACGTTGAGCATACACGAGTATCGCCCCCCACCTATCAAGGAACCTGAGCCGAAACGCCAGAACAGTAGCAATACCAACAGTAGCACCTCTCACCTATCAAATGCAAGATCACACACCCACTCCCACTCGGCGTCCCCTCCGAGCGGCTCGACGCCGCCGTACCACACCAACCCAAGCACGTCATTACCACCACCGCAACAACCTCTGTATGTGAATGCGTCAGCAGCACCGGCGGTTCCTGCGACATTTGCAAGTATTATGAATGCGTATCCGCCGCAGCCGTCGGGGCGTGAGGGGTCGCAAGCACAGTCACGGCCGGGGTCGAGAGAAGAACCCGTGGGGCGGCCGGTTCGCGAGTAGATTAGTGACGTTCTGTTGTCCCGCGCCGATGTCGGGTGTGTCGTTTGATGTCTGATGCTCAGTTGCTTTGTACGTTACTCGATGACCTGTTGGTTTAGGTACCCTAGTCTCATCTGGTTGTTCTTGTTTGCATGTTGTCGTGGCCCGTATCGCTTCCTTGCTTGTTACAGTTGCCAATCCTTTTTCTCCTTTCTTTTCCTTTTCCCTTTTCTTTCTCCCCACGTCTTTTTTGGTTGTCTACTCATTGGACACCTAGTACGCCTTATGCCCACGCTCGGCGCTCCGGGTGGGGGTTTTACATATCGTATAATTTGTCTTGTTGTTTTTCTTTTTCTAGGTGTTTTGGTTTTTGGCCTCGATCTTATCGATTATCGTCTATCGTTTTTTTCTTTATTCCTACCACTACGACTGGGATCGGTACGACTATACGTTGCAGTATTCCACTATCTGGATTCTCCGGGACGGGGATAGACTTGAGGGTTTCTCCTTGATCTTTCTTAGCCCCCCTTCCGATGGCGTCTTGCAGAGTCCCTTGGACCATCCCCACCGTGGGGTGGGACATTGCCCCCAACTGTGTAGGACGTCACGGTGCCTGTCGTCGTCGTCTGGGATGACGCACTCTATGTGCGGACTGGACGATGGAACGTTGGGTCAAAGCGGGGGGGCGACAATAAACCAGCGCAAACGAGTGGTTTTCAATGTTTGCGCGCCTCTGTGGGGACTGCGTGCCCGTGGCGAGGATCGTGCTGGGCTTTTCTTATGGGGTAGTATGTGAGGCAGACATTTTCGTGTGGACGGACCGTGTGCAATTGTTATTTCAGCTTGTGGGATAGTGTCATCATCTGTTTTATCGTACACTTTCGTTCGTTAC
Organism: Lanmaoa pseudosensibilis; assembly: GCA_038092875.1. Lineage (NCBI taxonomy): Eukaryota > Fungi > Basidiomycota > Agaricomycetes > Boletales > Boletaceae > Lanmaoa > Lanmaoa pseudosensibilis. Next base: position 50,337 of record JBBPRF010000132.1, read on the forward strand.
CACGACGTGATTCAGACGATAGGATGGCAGCTTCTTCGTGGTTGAGAATCGCCGTGGTTCAGTTTGCCCCAAAGGTGAGATCTCTTTTCCGATCGTGGTCCCGGTGTGAAGAAATGAGGGGGGGTTGAGAACGTTCGCTAACGCAGACGGGGACGTTACACAACAGATCGGAGAGGTACATGCGAATATCGCGAAAGCGCGCGAATTATGTCGAGGGTCTGTATGTGGTCCCCCGCTGATTCGGTCACTCTAATATGTGGGGCGCCTAGATTGACACCACGATCGGTCGATTTGGTGTGTTTCCCCGAGATGATGGTTAGTGGTACGTGTGTTCGTGTACGAAAACGACTGCTCTTTGACGTGGTTCTGCTGACGGCCTTTTTTTTCCCCCGTCTTTTTTATCCTTTCGGGACGATCGACGATCGTGAACGATGTACGCGACGAAATGGGTTATGGGTATACGCGTGGGGTACAAAAAAAAAGGCTACATGTTCCCGGACGCGCCGTCCATCGCGCCGTACCTCGAACACCCCAAGACAGGTCCTACGGCGACGTTTTGTGCGGAGCTGGCTAGGGATCTACAGTGTTACGTCGTAGCTGGCTTCCCAGAGCGTCTCGATTCGGATCCTTCTTCGTTATCGCCCACCACCACCTCCGTCCCCTCCCCCACCACCGACGCGTCACCCCCACTCGTAGGCGCCAACGCCGCCCTCCTATACGACCCCACCGGCCACCTCCTACACACCTACCACAAATTCAACCTCTTCCCCACAGACATCACCTGGGCCCGTCCCGGCCCGGGATTCACAACGCTCGACTTGCCATCGCCATTCGGTCGTACGGCGGTGGCGATTTGCAACGACGTGAACGTGCGCGGGCACGGGGTACCGGAGCGTGGGGTGTGGCGTTCGATCGAGGAGGGGCCGTATGAATTGGCGGGGTATTGTAGGCGGGAGGGTGTGAGGGTGTTGGTGTTATTAAATGCGTGGTTAAAGGAAGAGGAAGAGGAGGGGGAGAGGGGGAGAGAGGGAGGTGTGGGTGTGGGTGGACGCAGAGGTGATCATGAGGGTGAGGGTGATCGGATTGCCGATGGTACCTGTGCCAGACGAGACGGCGATGATACCGATTCTGAAGTGATGCAGGACGGTGGGGACGATGGATTGGAACCGAATTGGGGAGTGCTGAATTATTGGGCGATGCGTTTGCGACCCTTGTGGGCAAAGGACGTCGATGTGAATGCGGTTATAGGAGAGGGCACGCGGCAGTCAGAGACATTGGCGCAAATCGCGCAGGCGAATGACGAGCGGGATGTCTTCGTCGTCATATGTAATCGATTTGGACGTGAACGAGGTGCGATATCATCTTTATCCGTTTATTCGTCGTGGAATCTTCCAAGCGAACCGATAGCTGAACCCGTGTTCGTTTTGATTTTTTTTTTTTTAGGAAAGACCTTTGTAGGGTCGTCTGCGATGTTCTCCATGCGCCGAGGCTCAGGAAAACCTCGCTTGTTGCATGTCATGGGTGAACGTGAAGAAGGCGTCTCTATTTGGACTGCGAGAATCGGATCTGATAACGCTGGTGCGGTCTCACCGTCATCGCGACCGTAATCCCAAACGCGGCTTCGACTCTCGATCACGATCGTATTCTCACGTCGACAGATCGACCGACAAGCGTTGAGAAACACGTCGTCGTCCATCATTGAGGGGTTCACGTCAATCACATCACCCCTGCTTCCTTTCCTTCGTCGGAGACCAAAGTTGGGTCGTTCATGTCCGTCGTTTCATTTACGCCACATTTTCATGATCGACTCGTGTATTTCATTTCGCCGTTTCGGACCGTGTCGCCAAGGTATTCATGTCTTCTTGTTCACCTCTGTTTTGATGTTAGGATAGGGGGAGTCTCTGGACGCGAGCACGAAAAAATTCCGATGTACTCGGACGACGTGCGATGACACACGGTGATGACGGGCACTGATGAGATTATCAGTAACGATTAAATTGGATACGGCTCTTACTTGATTAAGAAAACAGCGCCGTTCACTTGGGCGACGAGATTGTCACCCACGTCGGCTTTGCACAACGACTGGACGCTTCCTTCGTGGACGGCGCGTAGCAAGGCGCGTACACACACACGGGCATTATCGTGTAACCGGAGAGGTATATTGCACTAGACATTGATTGTACACGGGGCTAATTCTGAGTCGGGGGCTGGTTGATCTCGGCATGAGGAGAGGGGACTCGAGGACATCCATTGCAGTTTTGCGTCGTCGGGTGGGTCACAAAGGATGGTCCGAGTCGTCTAACGAAAGCCCTTTTTTGGTCGAATCGCGACTTGTGCGAAGATGAGAGCGGATGCACAGCCACCGATTTGTCAAAGACATTCCCCTATCTGGAGACGGACACTCGCGAATCCGAGCAAGAAGCTGTCAACTGAATACCATCAACTCCATCATAAAGAGGCTGCCATGGATTGCTACATCTCCATCTACATTTCCCCCAAGTTCCCCTCCGAAAAGCCCTCTGCTCTTGAATCGCCCATGCAGACCATTCTCGCCGACACTCAATCCCAGTGGACACCTCTTGAATGGACTAGGGTCCTTGCTCGCCACGATCCTCAACAGACATATATTGTTACACAGGTTTCTCAGTACAAGGAACGGCGACCATGCCCTGACTCTCAGCACGAGTATATTGTGCTCGTCATTCAGCCTCGCCCCAGTCATCCGCAGCCTCCTGAGGGACCCGTGGTCGTCAAGGTGTCACGTACCATCCGAGGGGCCACCTGCCTTGCCCGCCTTGGCATTTACGGCACCGCAACTGACACCATCTCAATCATTGGTCGTTACCCCACAGTCGAGATTTCCCATCAGCGCCTCAATCATCTTACATGGACAGCTAATCAAGCACCATCTCTCGCTTGTGTGTCCACGCTCATCTATTCCATTCACCAATGCATGCCGAGCTATTGCCTATTGAAAACTTCGTGCTATTCCTTTGCTCGTGCAGTCATGGAGGCCATCCACTTTGCTTACAATGGGATTCCTGGACAAAACAGGCAACACTTTCTCATGCGTCGGTCACATCTCCTAGGAGTCATCCCTGTGAGCATTACGAGAGCACAAAGGCTGGCTAGGAATGCAGCTACGGTCCATATTAATGCCATAGCATTGTCTGGTAAAGTGTTCCATCTTTTTGTCTGATTCCTTGTCACTGATGTGTAAGTATGATAGCACAAAGAGAAGTAGCACCTCCGAGTCAGGTCGCACTGGCAGGTCCTTCATATGTTGCTCATTCAAGTTGATGCAGCTGTTGGAAAAGCAAGCACCGGCGCAGCCCCCGGTCGGTGGCCCACTTGTACCCGAGCCATGTATCACTTTCATAGTTGCCAGTCCTTTTTCTTTCTCTTTCTCTTATTCCTAATCCTTTCTCTTTCTCCCCATGTCTTTTTTGGTTGTCTACTCATTGGACACCTAGTACGCCTTACGCCCACGCTCGGCGCCACTTCGGGTGAGTTTTACCTATCGTATAATTTGTCTTGTTCTTTTTCTTTTTCTAAGTGTTTTGATTTTTGACCTCAATATTATCGATTATCGTCTATCGTTTTTATTTTATTTTATTTTATTTTTAATTCCTACCACTACGCCCCGCTTGTTACATGTAATGGGTGAACGTGAAGGTGTTTCTGCTTGGACTGCGAGAATCGGGTCCGATAACGCCGGTATAGTCTCACCGGCATTGCGATCGTAATCCCAAACGCGGCATTGGCTCTCGATCACGATCGCGTTCTCACGTCGACTGACACGCGTTGAGAAAAAAGTCGTCGTCCGCGTCA